>MU551521.1:236488-251066 GCA_024362625.1 Silurus asotus
TCCTGATGGCTTTGTCTTGTTCAGGTAGGGGTTTAAAGATGTCACTGCATTTGATTGGTGTGTCCTCAGTTGGGTTCCTCCTTGATGCTGCCTCGATCTGCTTTACCTCATGTTCTTTATTAACGTCTCCACTGTCTCCCTCTGTGATGTAGAGCTCTGTGTAGATCTCATTCAGAAGTGTTCGGTTCTCCTGCTTTAGCATCAATCCATTCAAACACTGAAACTTCCTTATCAGATTGAACTTGAACTTCTTCTGGAATTCATCTGCAGCAGTGGATTCTGGGTCGTGTCTGTGACAGGGTGAAGAAGGAAGACATGGTGAGATATGGGCTCCAATGTTTAGAGTATTAGTTCACATTTTTCCTGCTAGATAGATCTTTATGATGTTCTCACTTTGGATTTACTTTATTCTACTGGAGGTTTTCTATCATCTAATCACTCTGTAGTTACTAACAGCAGAGAGCTTTAGAATAGCAGTGTGTCAGTGTCACAGTCATGGTGTTGGTTTTGATCGTACCCTGTAGCTGTGATGATGTTCTTCTCTCTTCTGTCCCCTGCCTTCTGTAGAACACTGGGAACAAAAACAACAATTGTTAAACATCTTAACGTTCCTCACTTTAATACTGGAGTCTAAACCTGAACACAAATTGTACTACAATAATTGTAGTGAGAGCAGGAACACTTGGAGAACACAGAGCTGAATACATCTACAACATTGTGCACCTGGAGAATTAAATGTGCTCCTGTTTTCATTTCACACTTTTTCCTACTTTTCTATTCTTCCTACACAAACCTCCAAAAGTATTGGAACAGGAAGTCCAGTTCTTTGGGTTTTTGCTCGACACTAAAGACATTTGGATTTGAGAGTAAAAGATGAAAATGAAACAATAGATCAGAATTCCAGCTTTCAGTTCCTTTACATCTAGATGTGTTACATCACTTAGAACACTGCACTGAACCTTTCAGGAAATGAAAGCTGAAATTCTGATCTCTCGTCTCACATGGTTTTAGGAAGTGGGAGTTTAGGTTGAGGAAAATGCTGATTTTTATCCTAAATCAATTCTGTTTTCTCTCTTTGTAGTTTACTGTAGAAAATTATAGAAATGTGTAATTGTGGTGTCCCTTACATGTCCCTTTGTTCACAGCTGTTCCTCTGTGTTGTTTCCACTTCCTGACTATTATAGAAAAGGCATCAGACACCATTTCATTTTCTTTAAAATCTTCTTTCTTCAGGAAAGAAGATACAGTGGAATAGGGATTTTCCTGACTCGTGTCAGTACCGTCTTTTGAAGCCTGTATGGAGACACATCTCATATTGTGTCTTTAGTTATTGTCTAATGCCG
Organism: Silurus asotus; assembly: GCA_024362625.1. Taxonomy (NCBI): domain Eukaryota; kingdom Metazoa; phylum Chordata; class Actinopteri; order Siluriformes; family Siluridae; genus Silurus; species Silurus asotus. Next base: position 237,832 of record MU551521.1, read on the forward strand.
ACTCTTTACTGTTTAACTGCATGGTTCATTTTTATAAAGACACCATTTTACTTACAATCAACAAAACTTGGTATTTTTTTCTCAAGTTTGAAAATAGCTGATAGAGAGAGATTTTAGTGCACACTTGTGGCGGTGGGGAAGTGTTTGAGCGCTGGTGTGTGACTGGAGGGTGGAGGAAGAGGAATTGAGTGGGGAAGAGGAATTGAGCGGTGAAGAGAAAGAGGAACTGAGTGGTGAGGATCCTGTGTTTAGTGTCATTAATGAGTGCTGTACTGCAGTGTGCAGTTTGTGCCTTAAACTATAAAAAGAGCAGATACAAGAGATTTGAAACAGAGACAGCTGAACGCCCAAAGACATTGTGTGTGTCTTTCTCCACATTTATTCTGAAGAGAAAAAAAAAACCTGAATGCAACAAAATTAAGGTGTTTTGTTGTTTATTTTAGTGTTTTTTTGTTCTTAAGGATTTAAAACATTACGTGTAATTGATTGTGACTTTAATAAATATTTAAACGTTTTCATCTAAAGGATTTACTGAAAGTATTGTATTGTAGTATTGTAGAATCACTAAAGACCAAGTAACTATAATATAAATCTAAACAGCTGCTAATGACAGTGTAGTGCAGCCATTAACTGTGACTTTAACAAGGAGAATTATGGGATGTTACCTGTGTCCAGGTGAGGAGATTCCAGTGCTTAATACCAAAGTTTCATCCATAGACGCATCACTCTTCATGGAGACACAGCTGAGCACTGGTGAGTGTGATTTCTCTCTCTGTAGTTTACTGTAAAAAATTATAAAAATGCCCATGAGACAGAATTTCATTGTTGCTAAAATCAGGATACAAAATCCAGTGCATTGAAAAAGTCCCTATGCAGTGGTGGTGTAGAGCAGGAAGTGGAGAATGGTTTTAAAACTGGTGATTAAAAACACAGATTAAGTTTGGATAAGATTATAATTGATAGTATGTAGTTGATGTAGAAAACAGTTCCAGCCCACTGTAACTGCTCCTGCTGGATTGGAGTTAAACAGCACTTATTGATTTGGTTCCCTGTAATTGAGGTGATGTTATAAAGGTTTTTGTGATTGTGCTGAAAAGGAGCTAAACTGAGGTCAGTAATGAGAATCTCCAGTGCTGCTTAAACACTCATTTATAACACATATTATAAGGATTATCCATGTTGTTTGTGTTTTATAGCTTTAATTATCCAATGAGTTTATGGTTCTTGGTTTTGAGAGTTTCATAAATTGTGCACAATGACGTGTATTTAATTGTGTAATAAATGTATTTAGGGTGATGTTTATATATGAAATGAAGCTTTCAGAAATGTCTCCAGGTTTGCAGATATGAACAGTTCATTAGTAAAACACTAGAACATGGCAGGTTACCAGTCTTTTGAGGGTGAGGTCACATGATCTGTCCCCTGATCAGGGATCTCCATTTTTCAATGCTCCTGTACACGCAGAGTCCTGAAGACACCGATCTCTTTTGCTGGAATCAATCACATTCCTAAAAAACACAAAACAAACATGCAGTGAGAAGAGGAAGAGAACGAGAACGCGCCTAGCGTCGTGCACGTTACCTTGAACGCGTGTGCAGAACAATGCTGTCGTCCTGGCGCGCGCCATGAACTCAAGACTCATTTACAGTAGTTAAAATATATATATATATTTTCAAATGTTTTTGCCTTCTTTATTTTCATGACTGATTTTTTTCAACTTCCCTGAAAGTTATTTATTAATTAAGGCTAATAAAATGTAGTCAGATGCTTTAAACTGTCATGGCTTAGGATGATTTCCGTATCACCTCCGCTTAGAAAGCCATGATCTGCTCCTGTTTACGGGAAATCTTCCTGAGCATGACAACAACTCCAGGATCAGCTTGGAACAACCAAACAATCCCGGTGTTCGCATGTCAGATCCTCCTCAATAAATTCAGAACATCATCACATCCAACTGAGGAATTTGGGCAGAAACTGTTGTCCTCAATTTCGGCTGCTGTGCCGCAGTTTTCCTGCGGTCTTTACACAAACTCCATTACAGAGAAAACACAAACGCATTATTCTGATAGAAAGTCGTTTCTAGGAAAAACTCACCCACTTTTCTTCAGCACTGCTTGTTGTTGGACATGAATCTCACCGCTTCTGGCTGCTATTCAACATCTTTGTGTTTTTCTCCTCAAACTGGATTTGGGGCTGGGAAACACTTTCACTTTCGAAAAACCGAATCGACTCTTTGAACCGACTCTTTGACGAGTTGGAAACGGAATTATTTTAATCGCACTCCGTCAAGTTCACTTTAATGATCAAGAACTAAAAGAGAAAGTGCTGTGATTAATAACAGCATGTAGTGGAGATGTTGTGGAGGAGAGGAAAGTCATCCTGAACTCTTCATCTTTCACCGACACCGCAACAGGGCAACCGGGCAAAATAAAAGGATCCTGAAAATAACTTATATATGTATATATGTATATATTAAACAGCAAAAAAAGAAAAGCTATTAATGGAGAAAGTGTTTTTATTCATTGTGCTGGATGACCAACACCTACACTGTTAAAAAACTGTTAAATGTCTTTTTTTTTTTTTATAGAAATTTTCCTCTTTTTTTTTTTTACAATTTACAACACAATGCCTGTTGTTTTACATTACATTTTTTTAACGTTCCTCAACTTCCCTGAAAGTTATTTATTAATTAAGGCTAATAAAATGTAGTCAGATGCTTTAAACTGTCATGGCTTAGGATGATTTCCCGTATCACCTCCGCTTAGAAAGCCATGATCTGCTTCTGTTTACAGGAAATCATCCTGAGCCATGACAACAACTCCAGGATCTGCTTGGAACAACCAAACAATCCCGGTGTTCTCATGTCAGATCCTCCTCAATAAACTCAGAACATCATCACATCCAACTAAGAAATTTGGGCTGAAACTGTTGTCCTCCATTTCGGCTGCTGTGCCGCAGTTTTCCTGCGGTCTTTCCACAAACTCCATTACAGAGAAAACACAAACGCATTATTCCGATAGAAAGTCGTTTCTAGGAAAAACTCACCCAATTTTCTTCAGCACTGCTTGTTGTTGGACATGAATCTCACCGCTTCTGGCTGCTATTCAACATCTTTGTGTTTTTCTCCTCAAAATGGATTTGGGGCTGGGAAACACTTTCACTTTCGAAAAACCGAATCGACTCTTTGAACCGACTTTTTGACGAGTTGGAAACGGAATTATTTTAATCGCACTCCGTCAAGTTCACTTTAATGATCAAGAACTAAAAGAGAAAGTGCTGTGATTAATAACAGCATGTAGTGGAGATGTTGTGGAGGAGAGGAAAGTCATCCTGAACTCTTCATCTTTCACCGACACCGCAACAGGGCAACCGGGCAAAATAAAAGGATCCTGAAAATAACTTATATATGTATATATTAAACAGCAAAAAAAGAAAAGCTATTAATGGAGAAAGTGTTTTTATTCATTGTGCTGGATGACCAACACCTACACTGTTAAAAAACTGTTAAAAGTCTTTTTTTTTTATAGAAATGTTCCTCTTTTTTTTTTTTTTTTTTTACAATTTACAACACAATGCCTGTTGTTTTACATAAAGATTTTTAACGTTCCTCATTAAATTGATCAAAAATTCATTGTATTCTGTTATTATAGAAATGTTCTGTTTTTAAAAGAAATGAGCTGTATTTTCACAGAGAAATTTGTATTTTTACATAAAATGTTATCTAATATTTACAGACTATTTTTGTAATTATTAAGTCAGTGTTTTTATTACCATTGAAGACAGTTAATCCTATGAAGGTTAAAGTGAAGTTATTATATGTCAAATAATAGTATTTTTACATACAGTAAAATTATGCATTGTTTCTTTTACTACTCTTTTAAGCTTGTCTTGCAGATAAATGCTCCTATTAACAATTATTTGCCATTATATTATTTTCCCATAGGTCCTAACTACATATTATCATTCATAAAGACATGATATGTCTGTTTTTCACCCTAAATTATTATACATTCAAATGTGGTATTTGCCCATGTCCCAGTAAACAAAAAGTTAATAATTCAGGTTTTTGTGGTTTTTATATTTTTTTCAGTCACAATTCCTACAATATCCAAAAATCTAATCAAATACAGTGCCCTCCACAATTATTGGCACCCCTGTTTAAGATGTGGTCGTGGACTTCTAAAAAAAATTTCCTTTTTTAAAAACAACATAGAACCCAAATGCAAAAAAAGAGAAAAATCCAACATCCAATTTAAGTACATTACTTTGGTGGTAAAAAAAAAAAAAATCACACATTTAGAAAAAACAAACAAACCTTGAAATCATGTGTGCCACAATTATCGGCACTCCTGATGTTAATACTTTGTACAACCTCCTTTTGCCAACAAGACAGCACTTAATCTCCTCCTATAACATTTCACAAGATTGGAGAACACACAGAGAGGGATTTTTGACCATTCTTTTTTCTAGATCATCCAGTGTCCTGGGTCCTCTCTTTTGCACTCTTCTCTTTAGCTCGCCCCACAGGTTTTCGATTGGGTTGAGGTCTGGGGACTGAGATGGCCATGGGAGGACCTTGAGTTTGTGACTGCTGAACCACTTTTGTGTAGATTTTGCCACATGTTTTGGATCATTATCCTGCTGAAAGACCCAATGACGACCCATCTTCAGCTTTCTGGCAGAGGCCATCAGGTTTTTATTTAAAATATCCTGGTACTTCAAAGCGTTCATAATGCCCTGCACCCTAACAAGGTTCCCAGGGCCTTTGGAAGAGAAACAGGCCCACAGCATCACAGATCCTCCACCATACTTCACGGTGGGCATGAGGTGCTTTTCGGCATACTCATCTTTTGTTTTACGCCAGACCCACTTAGAGTGTTTGTTGCCAAAAAGCGCAATCTTAGTCTCATCTGACCAAAGCACACGATCCCAGTTGAAGTCCCAGTACCGCTTAGCAAACTCCAGACGTTTACGTTTGTGAGAAAAGGCTTTTTCCCTGCATGCCTACCAAACAGCTTGTTGGCATGTAGAGAGTGTCTGATGGTTGTTTTGGAGACTCTGTGGCCCCAAGATGCCACTCTTTGATGCAATTCTGTGACGGTGAGCTTGGGAAATTTTTTTACTTCTCTTACCATCCTCCTCTCTGTGCGTTGTGGCAAGATAAACTTGGGAGCTCTTTCAGCCATGTTTGTCACTGTTCCAGTTGTTTTAAACTTCTTAATGATTCCTCTGACTGTAGATACCGGCAAGTTAAGGTGCGTGGCTATTTTCTTGTAGCCATTGCCTGACTTATGAAGGTCGACACACATCTGCCTTACTTGAATGGTGTGTTCTCTTGTCTTTGCCATGTTGACAAATAAGTAAGAGAATTAGGCCTCTGTGTCACATCATATTTATAACCCAGGGAAACAGAAAATCATGAATTACTGATTAAAAGTCCCTAGATACCCTGACCAATAATTGTGGGACACATGATTTCAAGGTTTTTTTTTGTTTTTTTTTTTAAATGTGTGATTTTTTTTTTACCACTCTCTTTTTTTTTTTTTTTTTTTTTTGGGTTCTATGTTATTTAAAAAAAAAAAAAAAGGAGAATTTTTAGAAGTCCACGACCACATCTTAAACAGGGGTGCCAATAATTGTGGAGGGCACTGTATAATACAATATAATGTTTAAAAAATTACACAGAACTCAAATCTGAAATACTAAAAACTTGTTTTTTTATTATAAAAAATAAGGCATTGGTCCAGTAAGGAAAGTTTAAATTTTTTTATATTTTCTAACTGAAAACACCTTACATGTTAACATTTTTAAACAGTAAAGAACTCTAAATAATTAGCTTCTTTAAAAAAATCATCAAATAAATAAAAACAATACAATAAAATAAAAATAAACAAACTTTAACCTCCATTAAAAAACATCAATAGTGTCGACCAACAAAACACCTTTGTGGTAAAATCTATGACGCATATTTAATATTTAGTCATATTAATTATATCTATACATTTATTCATTATGTGCACACATACTTCATACTTCCATAACTTTCTGTTTAAGGGTTTCCAAATGTAATTGGGTGCATTGATGGCACTCACATTCCTATTAAAGCTCCACCAATAATTGAAGGAGACTGTGTTAATAGGAAATCTATTCATAGCATCAATGTGCAGGTAACAACTTCATTTTTCCCTTCTTAAAATCATTAAAGTCATTACTTTTTCCAATAATAGGTAATATGTGAGGCAACCCAAATCATTACCAATGTCGAGGCAAAATGGCCAGGATCTGTGCATGATGCCAGAATTTTCTGTGAGTCATCATTATGCCAGACATTTCAGCAGGGTATGTTTTGCTTTATACAATTGTTTTTTTGTTTTTTCCTTTTTACTATATTTGTGTTGTACACTTCAATCATTACAGGACAGTACAATGGTTACTTGCTGGGGGACAGAGGATACCCTTGTTTGCCCTATTTAATGACACCGTACCCTGAACCTGAGCCTGGACCACAGACACGGTTTAACCTGGCTCACAGCCGAACACAGGCCAAGGTGGAGATGACTACAGGGATCCTCAAATCTCGGTTTCAGTGTCTGCGTGGGCTCCGGGTTAGTCCAGAGAGGGCATGCGACATTATAGTGGCTTGTGTTGTGCTTCACAATATTGCCACTATAAGAGGAGAGAGCCCCCCCTCCTTGTATTGAGGAAGATGGCCCAGAGGAACACCTACAGATTTTAGAGGCCAACAGAGACGGAAGACTTTTGAGAGGCAGGATCTGTCAAAATTACTTTTATTAATTTTTTGCACTGGTATGCCAAGCAGTTTATTTCTTTATTTCCTGAAAACAATAAAAGTAAAATTCAATAAAATATGTATTTATATTGCTTTACACATACTTACACACACACACCACTTTTAACATGCAACAGATTAATATTCAGACAAGTTCTCACCTTAAGGCGATGCTCCAGTAATTCAATTTCAAGTGCTGCTTTTTTAATGAGGAGCCTTTTCTCTTCCATTTAAAGCTGTATAAGGTCCCTCCCCATGTCACTTTTTCTTATTTGTTTTTGGAGATGGACCTTATACAGCTTAACAAATCACTTAGAACTGTGACAGACTGTGTTCTTTCTGGAGGGTCCAATAATACAACACGTCCATCAGTATCTATAAGAACACACAACCCATTAAATTCTCAATATTATTAAAGAAAATAATACATGAAACGAGTAAGATGTCAGACTAAGATCACAGTAGCCTATACATCATATGCAGTTAAATAAAATAAACCTACATAAAAATTAATCTTGTTCAAAAAGCCTTTAAGTGACAGAGATAGTAATTTATTACGACAGAAAATGAAAACAAATCATAGAGGTAAACTTACATTACCCCATTTTTTCACCAACACTTCTGGTGCATGGTGTGTGCGATGAACTGTCCCCTGGAATGCCAGCAACCACTGGTGGCCCTTTATTAAGGGACAGAGCCAGCTCCTCAGATGGGGTGAGGGGAGGTGGTGGTGGGCCCACGCCAGTTAGACGGGCTTCATTATTTTGCATTATAATAAAACAGGAGCCAATACCAAATTTGTAATTTAATACACTCACGCATTTACTCTGTCCATTATTTTTTGCCAAGTCAACTCTCTTGCTTTAGCGATGCAGCTGTATTGCTTCTTTTTAAAATGATTGGCTTAAACTCCTCATAAGCGTGCATTAAAACCTCCAACTCCGCCTATATGCCCATGCTAGTTTTAAAGGAAACTGACGGTGAAAACCAGCTTTCGTACAAACGTTTTCCTCTTCTACATATATAGGTGTAGAATGGAGCAATTTTGCTGCCTCAAATCAACTCTGTTTTTGTCTTTTCAATCCCACATGACTCATCAAACTGAACGTACACAGTTTCAGGTAACTTCTCTTTAGATGAGCGTACAATATAAGTAACTAATCCATCATCAACATCTATGTTTTTAATTAACAGAACACGTGCATCTATGCCTAAAAGTAACTTTTCTGACAAACATGTGTTATGAACCTTTACATGATGCTCAGCTATTAATTCTATTTTGCCTGTTTCTTTACTCGGTGCATAATCATCTGCCTCTCTCGTTTCAATTTCCGCCCACATTTTTATCACCTGCTTCAAGTTGTGCATATGAACGGGATCATTTGTAGCAAAAATGTGCAAAGATCCATTATCTTCCTCAACCTTGTCACAACTTGATAATATGATTAAATCATCTTTGTTTACTGCAGTTGTTTTGCTTCTTTGCCTTAACCTGTTTAACATGTCAGCAAAATTACTGTCCTTTTGTTAACAACCTGTGTGAGTTCAACAACACTAAAACATCGCCATAAACTCATTTCAGGTATGTCCACATACACTGGATTTCCCTTCACAGGAGGCAATCGAAAAAGTCCCCAACAGCAATTACACTCACATCACCAAAAGCAGACAAATCTCCACTCTGTTTCATTTCACGTAATCTTCCATGTATATATGCCAATAATTTATGATCAACCAGAGATATTTCGTCTATGATTAGTATTTGAAGACCATGGAATTTTGCAAAGAATTTAATTTGTCCTCGCCCAACGGTGTGTATGGCAACTTTACATTTGTGCCAATACTAAATGTGTTGTGAATTGTTGCATTGATGCCCTCAGTTTTAGCAGTATTTTGTGCGGTATCCAACATGTCTGCATCCTTTTCAAATAATGCTCTGTTTTTATTGACTACATTTTGAACCAATTCTACTAATCCATTACCTAAACAAATGTCACCTTCTTTATAAAAGTGTTCATTAGTAGTAAATCCCTCTGGTTTTAGTTCCGTATCTGCACGAAAAGGAGAAAACAGTTGCAGTATACTTTGGTAAAACTTTTCAGGACTCTTAGTCACTGAAAATCGTGCATAACGAACAACTGCAGGCTGAGTACGTGTTCTTTTAACAATGAAACCAAGATTATTATCTAATGTCATTTCATTGGGAGACTGACTTCTCGATGTAATGCGATACTCAAATGTGGCTAAGCACATATCATCAAAAACACTCTGACGTGGTCTATTCTTGTAACGATCAACCAAACTTGTCCTCCACATCTCTTCACTTCTTAAAGTTTGCGACTGCAACTTGTTGTGAAGAACTTGCAATGGTAAACTCATACGAACTGAATCACCTGTGGGAATAAACTGAATAAACATTTTAACCCTTGTTTTAATCAGTCTACACTGGCTCCCAATCAAATCTCGCATTGATTATAAGATACTACTACTGACGTATAAAGCACTTAACGGTCTCGCACCGCAGTATCTGAGTGAACTTCTGTACCAGTATGATCCTCCACGCCTACTTAGATCAAAAGGTGCTGGCTATCTGTTGGTTCCTCAAATAATGAAGACTACCGCAGGGGGCAGATCTTTCTCTTATAAAGCCCCACATTTATGGAACAGCCTTCCAATCAGTGTTCGGGACTCAGACACAGTCTCAGTGTTCAAGTCAAGGTTGAAAACTTATTTATTTAGTCAAGTCTTTTATCAGTAGATTTTTTCTTAGGTAAAGGCACAGATCTGGAAGGAGCATGGATATAGAGTGTTTGGTGAACTGGTATACTTGTATGCTGTCGTCCCCTCACATTCACACGTTCACTCGGGTTTGTTGACGGTGGTGTGGTGGGTCGTCTCTTATCCCAGAGATCCCTCATGTCTGTGTTACCTTCTGGTTCTCCCTTCTAGTTATGCTGCCATAGCGAGTCTTGCCGGAGTCCAAACTGCACAGTGACAAAAACTTTCATACACCAATAGATACACTTAATAATCCATATATTTCTCTCTCTCTCTCTCTCTCTCTCTCTCTCTCTCTCTCTCCCTCTCTCTCTCTCTCTCTCTCTCTCTCTCTCTCTCGGTCGAGTTAAACATGCTCCTGAGGCTCCAGTGACCACTGTTCCTGCCCCTCTCCCCTCCGCGGATCTTCACACTTCTGTGCAGCTTGGGACGGTCTCTCCTCAACACCTTGGGTGGTTCCATGTAATTCCGGAGTAGAACGGGTGCTTTGAGGACGGATTGGACTGTAGTTGGTGTCGGCGGTCAGCTGCACTGACTCGGGAATATAGTTTGCTTCTGATCATCATCACTGTACCCCGCAACTTTGTATATATGCTTCAAATGGACATTTGGTGCAACCCAGATGAGGATGGGTTCCCTCTTGAGTCTGGTTCCTCTCAAGGTTTCTTCCTTATGCCATCTCGGGGAGTTTTTCCTTGCCACAGTTGCTCATCAGGGACAAACATACTTACAAAGAACATATTTACATTTAATCACCACAATATCTGTGTAAAGCTGCTTTGAGACAATGTTCATTGTTAAAAGCGCTATACAAATAAAAATGAATTGAATTGAATTAAATTGAAAACATTTCTGGAACACTCCTTTAAATGCATATTTGTCAACCTATACACTGCCTCTTGTGCACTAACTTAACGATTATGCAAGTACACACTGCCTCATTTATTTAAAGCTTGTTTGGCATCTACATTACCCTGAGTTGTAGCTTCCCGTTGAGCATTCGCTAATAATAAACACATTTCCCTTTCAGATTTTGAAATGTAAGAAATTATAAACAATACATGCATAAGCATCAGTTACATACTGAATATCCATATTGGCATTCCAGCATAAAAGAGCTAATTTAATATACTGATTAACCCACACTTCATTTAATTGCTGTTTCAACACAATATGTGTGGTATTATTTACACGCCTATATGCCATTTCAAATAAATCCTGATTTATTCCTACACTTTCAAACACACTTTCTACAGACTTGAACTGCTCTTCTGAAACAGCTGTTTTAACTGCTGATGTTATATTCTGAGCATAATCCACCTTCATTTGGTTATTTTCACATGTACTTTCACCAGATCCTTCTTTCTCAGACTCATCTTCCACTTTTCTTCAACAAATAAAAGTTCTGCTTGTTGGTGGTTTAGGAAAATTAAACCGACAAACTGTATTTTTCTTTTTACATGTTTTAGAATGGTGTTTACTGTGAAGTTGCACTGATGTAATATTATTGTGCAATTCCTCATTTTCACTAGAAACCATCAACAAACTCAACAACTTCATTAGAACTTTTATCTTTTTATATCTTTTTAATTCAAAACAAACGAACAATGAACATGTGGAGAACCAAGCTGCTGAAATTCAACCCTGTAAAAATAATCTACAATTTCTCCTATAGGTTGAACAGGAGACATAAGAAATTCTCTCAAAAAACAATGGCACCTAAAATCAAACATGCGAGCTGCAGTAACAGGATTGCGGCGCAAAAGCTCTTTCTTGTTGCTTTAAAATGCTTAACATAAAAAGATGTCTCAATGAGACAATGAGATGTCTCATGTCAGCAGATGAAAATGAAGAAAATCAAGTAGGAATTCGTAACTGTCTCACCATCTCTGGTTCCTTCGTCCGATTATCTTGCTACTTTACCTTCACCTGACACTGAGCTAGAATACTCCCTCATGTCTTTTGCAGCTGCAGAAGCCTGCAAGCTTTTTATCTCAATAAAAATGCTTAGATCTCCTCAATGCTGTCTTTGTTCTTTGTCTATTCAACACACTCATAACATCAGTCAGACTTTATTCTACTCTCACACATAAATGCCTTATCATTATTTTACTTATACTTGTGTAAATAGGTTATAAATTTGATTAACATATAGGCTAAATAGTTTTTATCAAACTACTTCTATTGTATCTAATAAGTTCTACGCTAATTATTAGGTTTATTTTGTTGGATTTATATTAGTTTGATTATCACACACGCTAGATAAGGTTGATTAAAATATTTTTCTCGACAAGGGGTTAGGGTTAGAGGATTAGGGTTGGGGTTTAGTGGAATAAGTGGTGCAGAGCCGGCCAAGCCCAGTGTCCATGTTGTGCAATGGAACTTAATTTATTTATCCATCCTTGTTCATTCTGTTCATTTCCTTTTGTTGTCAGACCACCATGAATTAAGTTGTAGTCCCATGATCTTCAGGGACCCAACACCATGCTGAATAAAGTGCTGGACAATAAAAGTATGGGCTTCTTTCTCATGTTTGACATTGACAATAAAGTTGACAACACTGATACAAAGTGTTGCTAGTCTCCCCCACATACTGTTTACTGCACTATGAGTAGTAGATTAGATAAACACAGTCCTGGGGGTTAGCTGGTGTTGGATCTGTGATCATCGCAAATGTTGAGCTATTTTATGAGTTGCTCAGTAGCTCCTAGTTTTATATCTATAATGACTGTATAGGACTGTAGAAAGAACATTACACTCCAGTGCTCATGTTAGTTCTCACTCTCCAGTGTTCTGTATTGTTGAAAGATTTATAATCAAACTCTTGAGGTCACCCAAATGAGGATGGGTTCCCCTTTTGAGTCTGGTTCATTTCAAGGTTTCTTCCTCAAAACATCTAAGGGAGTTTTTCCTTGCCACAGACGCCACGGCTGCTCATCAGTCATAAATGCACCTGTTGATTTCTGTAAAGCTTCGTTGAGACAATGTTTGTTGTGAAAAGTGCTATAGAAATAAACTTGACTCCGTAGCTCACATCTGACATGCTAAATGCACGACTGTTCATTTATTTGTCAAAGAGTGAGTAGAGATATGTAGTGTTGAACGTTTCCTTTTTGCACAGAAAGCATGGTAGCCATATGCAGAGATATAATGCCCTAACAGCATCAAGGAGTAGGAAAACTGAGAGAAAGGAGGCTCCTTCAACCTCCAGACAGCTTAAGCTGGGAGACATCAAGATATTAACAAGTTGATCATGCAGTGTTGAAGTGTTGAACCTCATATCATATGGCCTGTTTTCTTTAAAGCTGTTTCCAAGCTCATGCTTTGTCTTACGTATGCTCTCAGATGACATTTCATGAGCATAGGCTTTGTGAGTCCTTTTCAATTCTACCACCAAATTGCGTGCAGGTGTAATCAATCAGGAACTGGGTGACTGTGAACATGGAACTGTAGCTGAGGTCTGGGGAATGTAGTCTACGGCAGCCTTGTTTGTAGGCGGCAATGACTGCTGGAAATTGTGGTTTGTGGTTTCCTGTGTCATGACATTCTCATTGTAGCTGGTGGGTGGCAATCGTACTTGTAACGGAAAGCAATTCTGGTGCAAATTACAAAGCTTTTATACAATGTCAATGTACATTTGAAAAAAAAGAATTACTGTGTGTGTGTG
>MU551523.1:0-10586 GCA_024362625.1 Silurus asotus
ATTGTGTGTACATTTTGCTCTATTCTGTAGAATAAACTGGTTTTTCCAGTGACACCAGAAAACAAAACCCAGTCTCAGTGACCTACTACAGTGACGTAGAAGTAAAGAAAGAAAGAAAGAAAGAAAGAAAGAAAGAAAGAAAGAAAGAAAATGTTCAGAAACCAGATTTTCAATGTTTTTTAAGATTTTGTTGGATTTTATTTGATTAAGAAATGTATTAATTTATTACAAATAAAACCACGATTATATTTTAATACAATAAAAACTGACACAATGAAACACAACATTTTATTTACACATCAAACAATTAATCAAATAATTAATAATATTTTTAAAAACGAATAGCATTAATATTACTAGCTTTATTAATATATCCTTTAAAAAATGAATTATAAATTGCTTTCAAAATGTGATTTATTTCAGAGTATTAAACATTAATTTAGTATTATTTATTGAATGCATTCTTCCTTCACACACTTTTAAAACTTTTGCACAGTATCGGGTGTGTATTATGTGTATTGTGTGTATTGTGTGTATTGTGTGTACATTTTGCTCTATTCTGTAGAATAAACTGGTTTTTCCAGTGACACCAGAAAACAAAACCAAGAAAGAAAGAAAGAAAGAAAGAAAGACGATGGAGTGAAATTCATAGACAGAGCGAGCGAGTATTGCTGGGGGAGATGGAGAGATGGAGAGATGTAGAGATGGAGAGATGGAGAGATAGAGTAAATATATGGAAATGTTGGTATTTAAAAAACAGAATGAGTGAGAGAATGTAAAGAAAGAAGGAAACAGATTCATATCAATGAGATCAGAAACGTATTAAACACGAGCATTAAACAGAATAAAGCAGGAGTTCTTCTTTTATACTCTGAAATAAATCAATTTTATTTGCATTTTTTACCGGTAATTTATTAATAATTTTTCAGGGATATATTAATAAATCTAGTAATATTAGTGCGATTCCTTTTTTTATTTTTAACAATAATATTAGTAAATTAGAATTAGTTGTTGTGTTGATGTGTAAATAAAATGTTGTGTTTCATTGTGGCAGTTTTTTGTATTAAAATCTAATCGTGGTTTTATTTGTAATAAATTAATACATTTCGTAATCGAATAAAATCCAACAAAATCCTTAAAAACATTAAAATCCTGGTTTCTAAACATTTATAAGCACAGAGCGCCCCCTATCGGTATTACACCGTACTAAACTTGACTCACGCTCACATTTGTCTCATCCATGAACTGAGCAGTGGACAGTAGTTAGGGGCCTTTCTCAGGGGCCCGTGAGTGGGAGCTTTACTGTACTGTATACCTACATACTCCTTTAAATACCGTATATCCATATAGTTATTCTCTTTATCTTTGATTAAATGATTGTGGTGTATTGTATAACACCGCTACACTGCAGTCTCTTATTTATATTAATAATGTAATTATTAATCATTTATATTTATAGTATATTTTGTGTGACTCAAAGTGTAGAACCTAATAATCATATTACTCTAACATCAGTAATACTTCTGTAATACTTATAGAACAATAACATCTATCTATTCTATCTATAACATCTAAATTCCAGCCAGTGGCTGGTTACAAGTAGCGAATGAGATCGAAGGTGGGCGGGGCTTGTGCAAAAGGATTTTTTCGATTGAAACTGATAGCCACGTGACCTGATTTTATTTGATCCTTTGAGTTGGAAAAGTGCGATTAGATTAGCAGCTCATGATGAAAAAGGGGGGTGGGGTTTGTACCACTAACCAATCACAGTGTGAGGAGGCGGGGCTTGGTGTTGAAACGGAACCTGAGCAGGGACAGAGGAGTCAGTCAAGTGACATTTCAGCATTATGATGGGTTCACCGTCTTTATTTTTCATTCTGATTCACCTACACTGCGCTTCTGTGGCACTTTCCACATCATGGTGCAACGTGACGTCGGCGCTCGGACCCGTTCCCGCCAACGCGCTCTATTTCAACACCAAAAGCCGTTATGAAGAAGTGAACCCTCATCTCATATCCAATATCTCGGCGATCAACGATTCCTGGGTGAAGCCTCCATCTCCAGAGTGCAAAGCCGTCCATCTGAGCGTCATCGCCCGACACGGAACACGGTACCCCACCTCAGGGAACATCAAGAAAATGATCCAGTTTTCCAAGCTGGTGAAGAGCCAAGCTGACCTGAGCTGCGTCAGGGAGCTCGAGGCCTGGAAGATGTGGTACAAGGAGGACATGGATGGGCGGCTGGTGGAGAAAGGACGTTCAGATCACAGACACTTGGCTCAGAGGCTGGTCAAATCGTTTCCAACACTGATCACGAAGGAGAACCTAGAAACAAGACGGGTGAAGTTCATCACCAGTTCTAAGCACAGATGTATCAACAGCACGCTGGCTTTCAAACATGGAGTCGTGGAGGCTCTTGGAGTTTCAGGTGATGTTTATTAAACATTATTTTCCTCTGCCATGCTCATTCACCCCCTGCCTTCTAAACAGGACAGGATTTTAGGTCAACATGAGGACCAGCTACAAGCTGAGTTTGCACACTTGCTGCCCTTCTGCCCCTCCTTTGTGTGTGTGTGTGTGTGTGTGTGTGTGTGTGTGTGTGTGTGTGTGTGTGTGTGTGTGTTTAAAGTTGAGGGTCTAAGTTGAAAGTGCAACACAAACATGTTTACTGTGACTTGTGTGCACAGTTCACTGGGGTGTATGTGTGTGTGTGTGTGTGTATGTGTGTGTGTGTGTGTGTGTGTGTGTGTGTGTGAGCCTAAGACTGACAAAAACTCCTCCTTCACTAAAACTGACACACCGACAAGCCACGCCTCCTTCACTAAGACTGACACATCGATGCCGCGCCTCTTCACAAAGACTGACACACATAGGACATGCCTCCTTCTCTCACATTCACATCTAATGGCCATGCCTCCTTTTTCAAAACTAACCTATAGAGGCCACGCCTCTTTCACTGAGAATTCCAGACACACACATACAGACCACACCTCCTCACTCAGTTCTTCATATCTGTGTAGGTATGGATTTGCAGCACACCGTTAACGACGAGTTGATGCGGTTTTTCGATCGATGTCAGCGTTTGGTGGAGACGGTAGAGAAAAACAAAGACGCTGTGAAAGAGGTGACACTTTTCAACAACGGCCCGGAGATGACGAGAGTGCAGGAGAAACTCGCCGACCGATTACAGCTCCCGTACATCAACGTCACTTCAGGCTAGTGTGAATGTTTTAATCCCACATTTTACTTCATTATACAGTATAACATGGACGCAACATTATCTACAAACTATCCAGCTAACCAGCTAAACGAGTTAGCATATTGAGCATTAGAGTGAAAGAGAGAGTAAAATCATGCTAACGTTAAGTAAAGAAAGGTTATTCTGAGCTCCACACTACCACCATCATGCTTCACAGCAGAGTTATGGGGTGTCATGTGATCCATTTAGTGATCAGCTGATCAATTTATGGAGGATTTCTGTTCCAGACTCCGTGGAGACGGCGTTTTATCTGTGTGCATACGAGTTCACCATCCGCGGCGTGAATTCGCCCTGGTGCCGTTTACTGGACGATGCTGACGCTCGGGTACGAACACCGCGACGCACAAACACTACAGCGGGAAGGTTTTATTGTGAATATTTTCTATCCCATATTTCAGACTGAATTATGTTAAAAAAATTTAATTATAATGTAATTTTATTATTATTGATTTTTTTTTCCCAGAACGTTTTTTGACACATTTTTTTTCTTTATTTGAAAGTAAA
The DNA here is from genome assembly GCA_024362625.1 of Silurus asotus. Lineage (NCBI taxonomy): Eukaryota > Metazoa > Chordata > Actinopteri > Siluriformes > Siluridae > Silurus > Silurus asotus. Next base: position 3,763 of record MU551523.1, read on the forward strand.
GTTTGTACATATTTTTAAATAAATAAAATTGAGTTTATTATAATAATATATTTTTTATACATATATATGTATTTTTATATTTTATTTTCATATAAATTTTTTTTTTTAGTTGTGTTTGTTGTTGTTTAATTTAATATTCAATTGAAATAATTTATTAATTAATTGTGTTTTGTTGTTTATTCACATACGTTGTATTTGTTATGAATTTGTTTGTAAGATTTCAGTATTCAGTTCAAATTAGTTGAAATGTTCTGATGAATGTGTATGAAATGATTTGGTTTTATTTGGAGGGATGTTTGTGGCTGTAATGTGAGGTTGTGTAAGCGGCTTTGTGTTGTTTTTGCGTATTGTTTGTTGGTAAACAGGTGCTGGAGTACTCTGGGGATCTGAAGCAGTTTTGGAAACGTGGTTTTGGTCACGAGATTAACAGTAAATCGAGCTGCGTTCTCTTCCACGACTTGTTCAACCGCCTTGACGCCGTCGCCCGCAACGTCACGTAAACAAGCTTAGATTTATTATCAATCATCATCTCCATCAACAACAACAAAAATAACAACAACAACAACAATAATAACAACAATAGTAATAATGACAACAATAATAATAATATTAATAATAACAATCATTAACAATAATAACAACAACAATAACAACAATAATAATAATAACAATAATAATAACAATAATAATAACAACAACAATAATAATAATAATAATAATAATAATAATAATACATTGATGGATTTGGCAGCACTGTGTTTTACAGTGAAATCATTATGTTATAAATATATAACAGTTTAAAAAAAATTGAGTTTGGCATAAAAATAGAAAAAAATTAATATTAAAAGAAATACAACGATTTTAAGAGTAATTTCAATATAATTCTATGTAATAAATTATTAATATAAATACAAATAATTTTTTGACTGACAGATAAAATGACTGACTGACAGACTGATTTACACAATAAATGAAGGACTGATTGATTCATTGATTGATTGGTTGGTTGGTTGACTAACAGACTGTCTTGATAGATAGATAGATAGATAGATAGATAGATAGATAGATAGATAGATAGATAGATAGATAGATAGATAGATTGATTGGGTGACTGATTAAATGATTAGCTAATCGATTATTTGATTGATTTGTTGACTGACTGACTGACAGGAATAAACACATATAAACGTACTGATTTAGTTACATATGTACTTAATAAATTAGTTAATTAATTATTGCATAATTTTTTATTTGTGTGTGTGTGTATGTGTGTGTGTGTGTGTGTGTGTGTGTGTGTGTGTAGGTCTGGTGGGTATGTCTCGGATGTGGTGATGGTGCAGGTGGGCCATGCTGAGACGTTACTGCCCCTGCTCACACTGCTGGACTTGTTTAAAGACAATGTTCCTCTAAACTCCACCAACTTCTCCTCTCATCGGTCCCGAGCGTTCCGCAGCGGTGTGATTGTACCGTACGCCGCCAACCTGGTGATGGCGCTGTTCAACTGTCCCGACGGTATACGGGTGCAAGCGAGGCTCAACGAACATCCTTTAAGCCTGCCGGGCCTCAACGACCTTTCACCTCTGTACCAGGATTTGAGGAAACGATACGAGCAGCTACTGCAGGGATGCGACCAGAACACGGTGTGCAAGATGAACAGCTAGGAGAAAACTCGTACATTTTATCTGTTTATAGTTACATCTGCTTACCTACAGCAACTGTAAACCCTCGTTCCCTCACCAGCATCTCATCATTCTCTTTCTCGGACACTGAGACTCCTTCCAGTAATGTTACATAAACATCTCCTTACAGAGGAAAATCAACTGCACATCTTACTACACTGTTAGCAAGCTGTTGCTATAAAAACCATAGCATTAATATAAACCTGCACTATCGTCAGAGATGCTGTAACAGAAAATCAATTAACATCTTCTGACCAATCAGAGCGCAGAATTCAGCAGCGCTACTGTGATGTAGTAACATTTTAGTCTTTAATATTAAACACAGACAAATGACAATTATTAATTTGTGGAGGGTGGATTTATTAAATTATTCTACACAAACACACACACACACACACACACACACACACACACACACACTCTAAAGTGCTATTACATCTGTATTATACAAATTAAATACTGTGCTGTACTTGGATTTTGTGTCTCTCTCTCTCTCTTTCTCTCTTTCTCTCTCACACACACAGACACACACACACAGACACACACACAGATCCCACCTGACTCAGGCATGATGCAAGACTCTGAAACCTGCTGTAATTAAAGGAGCAGTGCTGCCAATAATACACAATAAAAATCACAAGATTTTTAATAATTAAAAATATAATATAAAACTAAATTCTTATGAATAATATGTTTGTATGTATTTTATATATATACATTTGTATCTGTTTTAAATGTACCTTAAATTATTACTTTGAAAGTTTTTAAAACTCTAATCAACATGGACATATATGAATGTTTCATGCAAATATATGTTTATTATTAGACAAGTGAAGTTTATTTCTATTGCACGTTTCACAACAGACATTGTCTCACAGCAGTTTTACAGAATTTAACAGTGAAGGTGAATGGTGTGTGTTTATCCCTGATTAGGACCATGGAAACTGTGGTGAAGGAAAAACTCCCTTAGATGTTCTGAGGAAGAATCCTTGAGAGGAACCAGACTCAAAAGCAGAACCTCATCCTCATTTGGGTGACATCAAGAGTTTGAATATAGTCTTTAAACATTACAGAACACTGGAGAGTGAGAACTAACATGAGCACTGGAGTGTGTGAGTCAGTGTGTTATGAGTGATGATCTTTCCACAGTCTTTCACAGTCATTATGGTTATAAACCAGGAGCTACTGAGCAACTCATAAAATAGATCAAAATTTGAGATCATCACAGATCTACCACCAGCTTCTCCATGCCAGAGCCTTTAAACATTCAAGGAGGTCCAGTGTCCAAACTCCGCATAAGGTGGGATCCAATTGGCACTTGTACGTCTCTAGATGGTTCGGGATGTTTGTGGGCATCTACCTCATCATACCCTCATCACCTTTGGGATTGCACTATAGACCTGATGCCAAAGGGTCGAGTCTACCCGCTGTTCATCTTAGAGCTATGGAGACATATTTGCAAGAAGCCTTAAAACAGGGCTTCAGCACCCCATTTTCTCCAGCAGCTTCCAGCTTCTTCTTTGTGGAGAAGGAGGACAGCAGTCTCTGAATGTATATAGATTATTAAAATCTCAACTCCCAAATAGTACAACACCCTTACCCGCTCCCTCTGGTCCCAGCTGCTGTAGAACACCTTCATGGAGCCCGATTCTTCACCAGGCTAGACTGCCAGAGTGCTTATAACTTGGTGCTTATATGCAAAGGCAATGAATGGAAGTCTAATGGAAAATCAGGGTCATGTCACCTAAGTCCTGGAATGATTATGAGTGCACCACCTCTACTTGAAGCTGGAGAAGTGCGAGTTCCACTAATCCAATGTACACTTCCTGGGGTATGGCATCAGACCTTTTGGGGTACAAATGGGCCAGGGGAAGGTCAAGGCAGTTCTGGACTGGCCCTGTCCGGGTTCCACGAAAGAGCTCCAACGCTTCCTGGGATTCTCTGTTGGAGGTTTATTAGTAATTTTAGTTTGGTCACTGCTTTGCTCATCCTGCTCCTGAAGGGAAAGGCCAAAACTATTGTCTGGAACCAGGAGGCCGAGGAGGCCTTCATAGAGCTCAAACGGAAGTTCAGTACCGCCCCTCTCCGACACCTGTATCTCCAATTTCCATTCATAGTGGATGTGGACGCCTCCTCAACTGCCGTAGGGGCCGCCCTTTTCCAACATATGGGTAACCCTCCATGCCTGCAACCCTGTGCATTCTTCTCGAAGAAACTCTATCCCACCTCCATTTACGGTGATCACCGATCACAGGAGCCCCAATACATTCAGGAAGCAAGACGCCGCAACCTCCATCAGGCCAGATGGGCTTTATTTTTCACCCACTTTCAATACACTATCACCTATCATTTCACCCAACCTCGTCCTCAGTCCTATTGTGTGGAATTCAGATGAGGTATTTTGAACAGCAACCCATGTGGAACCTGCCCCACCAGAATGCCCTGGAGGACATTTGTCCAAAGGACCTGCCATCAACCCCTGTTGAGATCAGTCCATGAGGCTCCAGGCTCAGGCCACCCGGGAGGCAGACCCTCCTTGTGCTCCGATCTCGCTACTGGTGGACTGGTATGATCGGAGACGTTGCAAGGTACATCCAAGGCTGCTCTGTCTGTGTCACACCCTGCCACTTACCAGTGGGAAAACTGGTTCCCCTACCAACTCCACAATGACCTTGGTCTCACTTGGGAATCGATTTCGTCACTGATCTGCTGAACATTGATGGCAACACCTGCATCCTGGTAACTGTAGATCGCTTCTCCAAAGCTTGCAGATTTGCTCCCCTCCAAAATCTGCCTATAGACCTAAAAACCGCTGAGGTACTTTTCCCAACACGTGTTTCGGAATTTTGGCCTCCCGGAAGAAATAGAGTCAGACAGGGTTGTCAGTTTTAAGTCCCACATGTGAAAGGCGTTCTTTAAGCTACTCATTGTAACCGTTAACCTGTCCTCTGGTTAGCACCCACAGACAGAGCGGAAGATACAGAAGCTTGGACGCTACCTCCGATCCTACTGCCACCAGGATCAGAACAGTTGGAACAGGTTCTACCCGTAGACCAAGTACCCACAAAACTCCCTACACCAAGAAAACACAGACTTGGCCACATTTTAGTGTGTACTCGGCTTCCAACCTCCACTGTTTCCTTGGATCGATTAACCTTTAAATGGCCCCCTGGTGGATCACTAGTTCCAAAAAAGCAAGAAAGTCTGGGAGTCGGCACACATCTCCAAAGAGTCCTCAGGACCACAAAAAGGTTTGCAGATCCTCTGAGATCGAAAGCACCTCCCTACCAACCAGGAGACAAGGTGTGGTTGTCAATCAAAGATCTGCCCCTCCGACTGTCCTGCAGGAAGATCAGTCCGCATTACATCGGGCCATTTCTGCGGTGTACCAACGATGTGTCCTATCAGCTCAACCTCCCTCCCAGGTACCACACTAACCCTACTTTCCATGTGTCGCTCCTAAAGCTCTTTTCTCCCCCTATTTTCTCACCTCCTTCTGAGGTGCTGGATCAACCCTCTATTTACACTGTCCGTGAGATTCTGGAGTCTCGACGTCAGGGCCCTACGATAGAATACCTTGTTGATGTTGAGCGGTATGGACCAGAGAAGCGCTCCTGGTTCCCCAGATAAGACATTCTGGACTCAGCACTCCTGGAGGAGTTTTACCTCAATCATTCCGGCGTCAGGAGCCCCACTGGAGCAGGGGGTAATGTCAGAGAGCCACCAGTCACGCTTTCCTCCAATGCTCAACACTCTCGCTCAGCCTCTACCTCCTACTAAATCACCTACACCTCTTCCATTTACCCGTCCCCTTTAAAAGGTCCCTCTTCCCCTTAATTTGCCATCCAATCTAAGATAAACTTACCTTAGATCATCCTGCTCCTGCAATCTCCTGAGTTGCCTATGCTCATTGTTATGCTTCTTGTAAAGCATGCCACAGTTAAGTCCATTGTTTCCTGCACTTCTGTTTCATACTCTTCTGTGTTTTTCTTGTCAAAGATCAATAAACCACACCTTGTTTTACACCCCGGTTTCCCACGCCTTGTGTATCTGTGACAATATCATTTAGGGGTTTTGTGAGAAATTGAGATAAATCAGGCAGGTTATTCGTGAATTTGTCCTCAGTGGTTGGAACAATAGTCCTACCAAGTTGATAACGTGGTGAAACACAGCTAATCTGCTCTACCGGTAGTGTGTACAATATGAGGTAATGGTAAAATATCTATATCAGTGACGTCTTCTCTGTGGGATATTAATAAGTCTAGTGTGTCATGAAAATTTGTGAAACCAAACTTAACATAGAGCATGAGGACAGAATATTCTTGTAAATGCTTTAAAGTAATTATGGTGTTTTTTCCTAAAACTCTGAAACGCACTGTTTTTGACCAACTGTCTGTCTGTGTCTTACTAAACAACCTCCTTGATCCAGACCAGTCTGGCTTCAAAGTGGAACTTTTCACAGAAACGGCCTGTTATCTGTACTCATCCTCCTCAACCTTTCAGCAGCATTTGACCTGATCAACCACAAGTCTCTCTTGTCTACCCTTTAGGAGCCGCGGTATCCGTGCAGCAGCATGGGGATGGTTTGCTTACCTGAAAGGTCGCTCATACCATTTAACATGGAGCGGGTGCACATCTGCCCTCACGCACTGGTGTCCCACAAGGCTCAGTACTTGGTCCCTATCTTTTCTCCCTCTATACCCACTTTATTGGTAAAGTCATACCTTACATGGGTTTCCTTAACACCGCTATGCTGATGACACTTAACTCATCTCCTCTTTTTCTCCCACGGATACCACAGCTTCTGCTTGGATCTCAGCAGGCTTGGCGGACATATCTTAATAGATGAGTGCTCATTAACTAAAACTGAGAGCTCATCAACTAAAACTAAAACTAAAACCGAACTGCTGTTCATCCCAGGTGATTAATTCCCAGGTCAAGAACAAGGATATCTCTTCATAACTCTCTGCTCTCCCCTTCAGCCACTGCTTGCAACCTTGGGGTGACCATGGACAATCAACTGTCCTTCTCCCCACATGTGGCTCATTTTTGTCCATTTCTTCTCTACAACATCAGAAGAATTTACAGAAATTAATTATATAATCAAAATTATATATATATATATATATATATATATATATATAT
>MU551523.1:10607-28630 GCA_024362625.1 Silurus asotus
TATATATATTTATATATTGAATGAATTTGTGCGTAAGATGTTACTATGTTCATTATTGATAAGATACTATCAAATTAGCAAGAAAATATACTAAAACAAATCGAAATAATCAAAGTATTGTACAATATTTTGCATTAAGTAATACATTTTTTTTAATATATATATAATTTTTCAAAATAATGTGAATATGTATAAGTAATTTGAATATATATAAATATATTAAATCTTTCTATTCTTTTTTTTTTTTTTTTTTTTTACATATTAATTTTAAGGCTTGTAATGCCTTCCTCATTACTGGAAAATATCGGCTTACAAAAGTCTAAGGCAGGAAAACCTTTTCTGAAATCTAGAAAAAAAATTAATGATTACACTGAGGATCTAATAAGAGCACAAAGAAATGATGTAATAGGTTTATGTCAAGCTTTTACACAACTCACTATCGCCACCTGCTGGACCTTTCTTTCCCTCCCTCATTTCTCTCACCCCTTTTTTCCCTCTCTCTCTCTCTCTCTCTCTCTCTCTCTCTCTCTCTCTCTCTCTCTCTCCCTCTCTCCCTCCTCTCTTTGTCTTTTTTCTTTCTCTGTCTTACGCACTTTATAACCGAATAGCACACACTGTAATGTACACTAACAAGCTGTATTACATTGTGTAGCAAATTCTAACACACCAAAAACACTCTCACACACTGAACTGTATCTGTAAATAAATATATATTTGTATATCTGTACATAAATGTATGACTGTATGTAACTGTTTATCTCTGCATATAACTGTACATCTATAACTGTATAGAACTGTAAATCTCTGTATATAACTGTATATCTATATATGTGTATCAGTGGTGGGCATTCAGGGTCAGTAAATACTTCTCTGCTGGACTAAACACTATCAGAAGCACTGACCTACATTTACAACCTAAACTTTCTTTCGGCTTCTCCCATTAGGGGGCGCCACTGCGAATCATCCGCATGTTTGATTTGGCACAAGTTTTTACACTGGATGCCCTTCCTAACGCAACCCTCCCCATTTATCCGGGCTTGGGACCGGCACTAAGGCTTGTGCAACCCTAATGGCTGGGGTCGGTTCCCTGACCGGGGATCAAACCCGAGCCGCAGCCGTGAGAGCGCCGCATCCTAACCACTAGACCACCAGGGTCTACCCACCTACATTTACAACCTAAACTCTAATATTTGTTCCATGAAATTGTATTAATTTATTCCCAACAGTTTATTCTCTTCATTTCATAACGTTTCTCTTGGCTGCACTGTATGTGGATGTTAGATTTTTTTGTCCAATCAGGTTTTAGCTTCCAAGTGCTGCCATGTCAATCTGCCCTGCACCTTAAACTATATTAACAATGGGTCTGTTTCTTTAACCAATCAGATTTTAAATTCACCTAATTTTTTCCTTTTACAGCCAAGTTTGACTAGCAAAACACGTCTGCAACATATAGACATCAGAGCAATCGGTGTCTTTGTGTACCACCGCCGAACACTCCAGGAACTCAGAAACAACCACAACAACACAATAAATGATGATCTGTGGCAGAAGCTACACAACCTCTGCGTGCTTTGAGAACCAGGCCTCCAGACCGTCGTCGTCTGCAGCGGATGGACGGCGAAGGGGGAATCGAAAACGCTGTGTAAGGAAGCGGAAGCGTGGAAAGTGGGCGGGTGCTAGTGCTAGGCTAAAAGCTAAAGCTAGCTGGTCTGCTCTACCATCTCTTCTGCTGGCAAATGTCTGCTCCCTGGACAATAAATTAGACTACATCAGACTCCAACAAGCTACTCGGCTTGAGTACAGACACTGCTGCGTCTCTGTTTTCACTGAGACGTGGCTGAGCGACAGAGTTCCGGACGCCGCCGTTCAGCTGGACGGGCTAGCCGCGCTTCGTGCCGACAGAAATGCAGCTCTGTGCGGTAAGACTCGCAGCGGTGGTCTGTGTGTTTACATCAACACGGAGTGGTGTAAGAACTCTGTCCTCGTTTCCACCTACTGCTCACCGCTGTTCAAGTTTGTGGTTGTAAAATGTAGACCTTTTTATTTACAACGGGAATTCACCACCGCTATTGTGCTCGGAGTGTACATTTCACCTAGCGCTAATGCTAAGAAAGTGCTCAGCGTACAATATGGGACCATTAGCAAACTACAAAACACACACCCCCACGGATTGTTTATTGTCGCCGGAAATTTTAACCATGCAAATCTCAGGACTGTGCTCCCTAAATTTCACCAGAATGTGGACTTTGCAATTAGAGGAGAAAACATGCTGGATGTTGTTTACACAAACATCCCGGGCGCATACCAGGCGAAGCCCCGAACCCACCTCGGCTACTCAGACCACTCTTTTATGCTGATCCCAGTATACAGACCACTCAGCAGGCGTTCAAGACCAGCTCAACAGCAGGTGAAAACCTGGCCAGCAGGATCCATGTCTGTTCTCCAGGACTGCTTTGAATGCACTGACTGCGACATGTTCAGCTGCAACTAATGGCGATTTCATCAATTTGGAGAAGTACACGTCAACAGTCACCAGCTACATCAGCAAGTGCGTTAATGATGTGACCATCTCCAAGATATTGGCTACACGCTCCAAAAAGAAGCCGTGGATGACCGCCAAGGTGCGTGTGCAAGAGACTCCAACTTCAGAGCATGGGACAAGATGGCCTTAAAGACAGCCAGGGTCAAACTGTCCCATGCCATCAGAGAGGCGAAGCGCGCACACGGCAAGAGACTTCACGGCCACTTCCAGGACAGTGGAGACACCCGGCGCATGTAGCAGGGAATCCAGGCGAATAAACAGCGCCATTGTTCCTACGTGCCTCAAGACGACAACCATCGTTCTCACGTCGAAGAAGTCTACTGTCTCCTGCCTCAATGACTATCGTTCCGTCGCGCTCACAACCATCATGATAAAGTGTTTCAAGAGGCTCGTCATTAGGCACATCAAAACCCAGCTACCACCCTCACTAGACCCCATGCAGTTCGCGTACCGTCCAAACTGCTCCACAGACAATGCCATCTCCACGACCCTTCATCCCACCCTCACCTATCTGGACAACAAGGACTCATATGTATTAATGCTGTTCATAGACTTCAACTCAGCATTTAACACAATTATCCCTCAGCACCTGAGACGTTGAGCCGACTGGGCTTGAACACCTCCCTCTGTAACTGGATTCTGGACTTCCTGACTGGGAGACCTCAGTCAGTACGGATCAGAAACAGCATCTACCACACTGAGCACTGGCACACCTCAGGGCTGTGTGCTCAGCCCACTGCTGTTCACTCTGCTGAGTAACGACTGTGTAGCAAGTCTCTACTTCTGAGAAGGCTGAGGAAAGCTCATCTTCCTCCCTCCATCTTGATCACGTTCTACAGAGGACCACTGAGAGCATCCTGAGCATGCTGCATCACTGCCTGGTTTGGGAACTGCACCATCTCAGATCGCAAGACCCTACAGAGAATAGTGAGGACATCTCTGTATATCTGTATATATCTGCATATCTATCTATCTATCTATCTATCTATCTATCTATCTATCTATCTATCTATCTATCGGTGTGTGTATATATATATATATATATTTGACAAAGAGGTCTATTCTTTTCTGTTCAACAAGATGAAATGAGACTTTATTACTTCTTTAAAGTTTTCTTTAACTTTTTTTTGCTACTATTTTGTTAGTAAATTATACACTGTATTTTTTTATTCAGGATGAATTGTGCATCACGAGATTGATGCACAATTGGGATTTAATTAGCTGTGTGTGTGTGTGTGTGTGTGTGTGTGTGTGTGTGTGTGTGTGTGTGTGTAATCAGGCTCTTCGATTGTAACGTGCATTACAGAAACTTCCCCAATGAACCGATCACGTGACCACTTTGACAGGGTCGAAGCGCCGCCATCTTGCGACCTCGGTGTTCCTCCGCTTCCTCGCGTACACTCCGGTCCCGTTTGTGCACCGTGTACTGGACGGACTGTTCTTTTAGATTCTATAAATTCCTGTATAAATATAGATTATTTTAAATAGCGATTTCTTTTCGCTGTGTGAATTTGCGTGGAGAACCCCAGCCCTCGAGACACGATAACGAAACGGCGGTTGTTTGAATTCAGGGCTCTATTTGTTTTGTCGGCGGAGGGCTACGGGTGTTTAATTCAGCCAGATCTAGCTTCTTTTTTCCTCCGCTGGAAGCCATGATGGAAGTTTGAGAGAGAGTTGAGCCGGAGAGCGAGCGGTAGAAGGAGAGCGGGGGAAGCGAGCACGGAACACGGCCAGAGGAACACGAAGAGACACGAGATGAGCCTCTTCGACGGGTTCGCGGCGTGGAGGTGCCTGTGAGGCGTGCGAGCGCGGGGCTCGGTGTGCGCGGCCAGGGGCGAGGTGGTGGAGGGGGCGAGAGGAGAAGCGTTTTTCGTGTCGGAAATCGCGTCGACCTTCTGGACGGTGGAGATGATCAGCGCTCTCAGGGACGGGCTTTGGGTTTAGAGAAGAGAAGAAAAGAAGGTTGAGGAGAAAGAAATGGAGGTCTGGAGTGATTGAAGGTGCAATTCAGGAGTGAAAAAGGGACGCTTTGTGGACCCCCCCAATGGAGAGCTTTTCGTGGCCGGTTCGGAGGTAAAATCACGGCGGGTCTGATGCTCTGCGTTTGGGCTCCTGGAGGATCGGAGAGCCCCTTTCTCTCCTGGAGGATTGGGACACTCAGGATTTCAGCTTTCGTTCTTCTCTCGACGAGCATCCTGATCAGCTTTAGGACACATTTATAACCTGTGCAGCCTTCACTGGAATTAGTTTATGGAATATGTGTGACAGACATCAGACAGTCTGCTTCAGGCCTGCACCAATCCGGAACCGGAACCCGACCGCTTTAGAACGTTAAACATCTCAATTATAACCTGAAATTATCCTCATTCTGACAGCTGATTGGGTAGTTTTCTGTTCTGAAGATCCAAGGCCTGGAGATCTGTCTCTCTCTCTATCACTCACACACACACAGCTTCATTAATCCTAATACTAAAATTCTAATCCGGACGACACCGTGACCAGCCTGGTCCGAACATCTATCCATAAAAACAAAAATCCACTCACTTGATTCCAAGTGAACTCGTAACATCGATTTCATTCTGATCTGAACTTTTCCAGAGAACCGAACACACTGGATCTATTGTTCAGATTCCGTATTCTGGAATAATTCTAATCTTGCTGTACTGGAGCAAGGATCTTCATCCTAACAGAGTCCCAAGAACCTGTAAGGAACGTCCCGGTGATATCCAGGCTTCACATCCTGTCTCCATTATTTTTTTTTTCCCTCAGCAGAAAGTAAAAAAGGCCCAGGTTTGGACTTCAAACGGCGTCTTTATGTCCGCGCTCGGCGGATTTGAGAACTTTATGGACACCGCATCAATGGAGGTTTCTCTACGGAGGATCTGAGCGTGTCATACAGTACACGTGGAAATTAATCATATCTTGTGAACACACGCGTGCACACGGTGGACAGACGTGTTTCTCTGAACAGAATCGTGTTGGCGTGAACTTGGGAAGCGTCATGGCGTTCATTAAGCAGATTGTGAGCCGTGAAAAGAGACGATACCAGGAAGATGGATTCGATCTGGACCTCACCTGTATCCTTCACCTGCTCGTCTCGAGCCTCTCACCTGATTTACTGTTTTTCTCTGTAACACGTTTTATTGTTTTCAGATCACGTGATGAAGCAGAAGTGAGTTTGGGGTCGAAGCGCTGGTTTTTGCAAATTGGTAAAAAGGTTGATTTTGATATGGATTTCGTGGATAACGTGTGTGTTGATGTCCGGGTGATGATCTGAGAGATTTGCCACATCAACAAGGAAGCAAAGAAATAAGTGCATTGTCCAAACAAAGGGCTCAAAATACTAAATGTTGTGAAAAATCATTCCGAAATCCTAGAGTTCTTAAGAAAAATTCCAAAATGGCGACTATAATTCCGAAATGTTGGTTCTTAGAAATAATTCCATGATCCAAACTTTGTCCAAAAGAGACCAGAAATTCCTGAAAAATTCCAACATTTGTAAGCTGTAGTAATAATTATAGTCCAAGTGTTATTCAGTAATGTTGAAATCTAAGTGTTCTTAAGAATAATCCAAAAATTCAGGCATTGCCCAAATCTAAAATTCCAATAGTTTTGTAGAAATATCGAAACGTTCCTGGGAATAATTCAAAAATCCTAATTGTAACTCAGTGATTCACTGATTTCCAAAAAGACTTCGTAGAAATAATTCCATATTTCAGGTATTCCTAGAAATAATTCCGAAATGTCAAATAAAGTTGTCAACTTTTTCCAAAATTCCATTGTTCCTTATACATCACTCCAGAATCGGAAGTATTATCTAAAAAATCATTTCCGAATCCAAACTTTCTTATGAATCATTTTTATGCCCAAATCTAAAATTCCAATAGTTTTGTAGAAATATCGAAACCTTCCTGGGAATAATTCAAAAATCCTAATGGTAACTCAATGATTCAAGCGTTTCCAAAAAGACTTCGTAGAAATAATTCCATATTTCAGGTATTCCTAGAAATAATTCCGAAATGTCAAATAAAGTTGTCAACTTTTTCCAAAATTCCATTGTTCCTTATACATCACTCCAGAATCGGAAGTATTATCTAAAAAATCATTTCCGAATCCAAACTTTCTTATGAATCATTTTTAAATCCTGATTTTAAAATCCAAGTGTTCCGAACAATAATCCAGTAAAAACGACGCGATTCCCAGGAATAATTCAGAAATCCCAGGGAATTTTAGAAATAACTCCGTGATCCAACACTTGTCTATGAAAAACTAGAAATAATCCTGTAATCCACGCATTGTCTAATAAAACATTTAAAAATGCCTGTGATGCTTAGAAATAATTCTGAAATCCGAACCATCTTAAGTAAAAATTCCAAGATTTGTCGGCTATAAGTGTATTATTGTAGTAGAAAACACGGCTTCAGTGTTCCGAAATCTCATTCCCAAAATCCAGGCATTTCACACAGAGATTCCTGACAATGAAATCTGAGCGTTGCCTAAAAAAAATTCCAGAGTTCAAACGGTCTCCCAGATAACTCCATGATCTGAGCTTTGCCTGAAAATACGTTCCCAGTTCATCCCGGCAGCAGGTGAGCGAAGTGTATTCGGAGGATGGGATTAGTTTCTCACGTGGATTTGTGTCACGTGACTTTCCCCAGAGAATACCGATCACGTGTTGAATCATTTTTACAGATGTTACGATCTGAAAAATTCCGAATGCACTAATCTGAGCAAATTTAAGTGTTTATCAACTACAGATGTTTCAGAACTTCCTTATTTCCAGAGCGTTTTTTTCCTGCCTGTTCACACCAGGTAGAGGAAAAATCACATGAACCAGCTTCTTCATGTAGCATGGATAACTATCGCTAAGAAAAACATAGCGGATCGCTAAGATTGCGTCATTAAACCTGATGGCCTTGTCCTCATGCAGATCTTCAGCTGTTTTTGAGGGCTATAAAATCTTTACATTGGTTATATATGTTTATACCTGGAGTGTGAAATGAGATCCTTCTACACCAATAATAATAATCACATCGAAATTGTTATAATTTCTGATCATAATCCAGCGATTAGTTTTTACTCATTATTGGTGAAAGAAAGCCACTGGGTTTGGTGTAATGTTTAGGATGGGCGTGTTAGCACCTGATCTGGAGATCTACTGTGAGAACTGAACATGAGCATCAGGAACATTAACTCCAAAGTTTTTCATGAGGAAGCAGAGATGAGTGATGGTGTAGTAAAGGGTTATGGTAGAGTGAGGGTGCAGTGATGAGTCTACACCATCACTCATCACTGCACCCTCACTCCACCATAACCCTTTACTACACCATCACTCATCACTGCACCCTCACTCCACCATAACCCTTTACTACACCTTCACTGCACCCTCACTCCACCATAACCCTTTACTACACCTTCACTGCACTCTCACTCATCACTGCACTCTCACTCATCACTGCACCCTCACTCTACCATAACCCTTTACTACACCATCACTCATCACTGCACCCTTACTCTACCATAACCCTTTACTACACCTTCACTGCACCCTCACTCCACCATAACCCTTTACTACACCTTCACTGCACCCTCACCCCTCACTCCACCATAACCCTTTACTACACCTTCACTGCAGCCTCACTCATCACTGCACCCTCACTCCACCATAACCCTTTACTACACCTTCACTGCACTCTCACTCATCACTGCACTCTCACTCTACCATAACCCTTTACTACACCTTCACTGCACTCTCACTCATCACTGCACCCTTACTCTACCATAACCCTTTACTACACCATCACTCATCACTGCACCCTCACTCTACCATAACCCTTTACTACACCTTCACTGCAGCCTCACTCATCACTGCACCCTCACTCCACCATAACCCTTTACTACACCTTCACTGCACTCTCACTCATCACTGCACCCTCACTCCACCATAACCCTTTACTACACCTTCACTGCACCCTCACTCATCACTGCACCCTTACTCTACCATAACCCTTTACTACACCATCACTCATCACTGCTTCCTCATGAAAAAAAGGGGATTGAGTTAATGGGTGCAGTGATTAGGATGGATGGTGCAGTAATGAATAAGGGAGCAGTGTTGGTGTAGTAAAGGTTTATGGTGGAGTGAGGGTGCAGTGATGAGTGATGGTGCAGTGATGGTGTAGTAAAGGGTTATGGTGGAGTGAGGGTGTAGTAAAGCGTTATGGTGGAGTGATGGGTGCAGTGATGGTGTAGTAAAGGGTGATTGAGTGATTGGTGCAGTGATGAGTGATGGTGCAGTGATGAATAGAGGACGACCGATTGATCGGGCAGTTTTTGGTATTTAAAAATTAATCAGCGTCGGCTGGTTGTGTTGCAAATTAGGCCAATTATTACACAGACGCATCTGACACACCAAACCGTGCCTGAACTTTTTGCACTTGCATGAGAACGTAATTCTAATACCAGCAGGTGGCAGTAGTCTGTATTCGGTATCCAAACAGGGAAATCGGAAGAGCTATTACTGTAAATATATAAAACAATCAGCTTTATTACCTGCCACAACCATTACTAAACCAAAGCTTTTTAAATCATGTTTGCTAAAATGCAAAGACAAGAGCGAAAATGAAACGAGCATGTTCCCTGTTTTTCTCATGTGCTTATTTGCTGAGATCAAAACCACCTGCACATTCCCTGATGTCCAATCGTCAGCTTGGAATCTCAGCTTTTCTCAGGCTTTAAGTTCTTGAGTGATGAATGGGGGTGCAGTGATAAGTGATGCGGCAGGGGTGAGTGAGGGTGAAGGGGTGAGTGAGGGTGCAGTGATGTGTGAGGGTGAAGGGATGCGGCAGTGATGAGTAAGGGTGCAGTGACGAGTGATGTGACAGTGATAAGTGAGGGTGCAGGGATGCAGCAGTGACAAGTAATGCCGCAGTGATGAGTGAGGGTGCAGTGATGAGTGAAGGTGCAGGGTTGTGGCAGTGACTAGTGATGTGGCAGTGGCGAGTGATGCAGCAGTAATGAGTGAGGGTGCAGGGATGCGGCAGTGACAAGTAATGCGGCAGTGACGAGTGAGGGTGCAGGGGTGCGGCAGTGACGAGCGAGGGCGCAGGGGTGCGGCAGTGACGAGCGAGGGCGCAGGGATGCGGCAGTGACGAGTGAGGGTGCAGGGGTGCGGCAGTGACGAGCGAGGGTGCAGGGGTGCGGCAGTGACGAGCGAGGGCGCAGGGATGCGGCAGTGACGAGCGAGGGTGCAGGGGTGCGGCAGTGACGAGTGAGGGTGCAGGGGTGCGGCAGTGACGAGTGAGGGTGCAGGGATGCGGCAGTGACGGGTGAGGGTGCAGGGATGTGGCAGTGACTAGTGATGTGGCAGTGACGAGTGAGGGTGCAGGGATGCGGCAGTGACGAGCGAGGGTGCAGTGACGAGCGAGGATGCAGGGTTTCGGCAGTGATGAGCGAGGGCGCAGGGATGCGGCAGTGACGAGCGAGGATGCAGGGGTGCGGCAGTGACGAGCGAGGGCGCAGGGATGCGGCAGTGACGAGCGAGGGTGCAGGGGTGCGGCAGTGACGAGTGAGGGTGCAGGGGTGCGGCAGTGACGGGTGAGGGTGCAGGGATGTGGCAGTGACGGGTGAGGGTGCAGGGATGTGGCAGTGACGGGTGAGGGTGCAGGGATGTGGCAGTGACGAGTGAGGGTGCAGGGATGCGGCAGTGACGAGTGAGGGTGCAGTGACGAGCGAGGATGCAGGGTTTCGGCAGTGATGAGCGAGGGTGTAAGGACAAGCTAGAGTACAGGGACGAGTGATGAGCGGTGCAGTGACGAGCGAGGGTGCAGGGATGCGGCAGTGTGAGTGATGCAGCAGTGACGAGCGAAGGTGCCATGACGAGTGAGGGGGCCGTGGCGAGTGAGGGTGCAGGGATGTGGCAGTGACAAGTAAAGGTGCAGTGATGTGGCAGTGACAAGTGAGGGTGCAGTAAAGAGTGCTGCGGCAGTGACGCGTAAGGGTGCGGTGACGAGTGAGGGTGCAGTGATGCGGCAGGGATGAGTGAGGGTGCAGTGAAGGTGCAGGGATGTGGCAGTGACGAGCGAGGGTGCAGGGATGCGGCAGTGACGAGCGAGGGTGCAGGGATGCGGCAGTGACGAGCGAGGGTGCAGAGATGCGGCAGTGACGAGCGAGGGTGCAGAGATGCGGCAGTGACGAGCGAGGGTGCAGGGATGCGGCAGTGACGAGCGAGGGTGCAGGGATGCGAGGGTGCAGGGATGCGGCAGTGACGGGCGAGGGTGGAGTAATGTGGCTGTGACGAGCAAAGGTGCAGGGATTCGGCAGTGACAAGCAAGGGTGTAGGGACAAGTGAGGGTGCAGGGACGAGCGATGAGCGGTGCAGTGACGAGCGAGGATGCAGGGATTCGGCAGTGACGACTGAGGGTGTAGGGACAAGTGATGAGCGGTGCATTGACGAGGGACAGGGCAGGGATGCGGCAGTGACGAGCGAGGGTGCAGAGATGCGGCAGTGACGAGCGAGGGTGCAGGGATGCGGCAGTGACGAGCGAGGGTGGAGTAATGTGGCTGTGACGAGCAAAGGTGCAGGGATTCGGCAGTGACAAGCAAGGGTGTAGGGACAAGTGAGGGTGCAGGGACGAGCGATGAGCGATGAGCGGTGCAGTGACGAGCGAGGATGCAGGGATGCGGCAGTGACGAGCAAAGGTGCAGGGATTCAGCAGTAACAAGCAAGGGTGTAGGGACAAGTGAGGGTGCAGGGACGAGTGATGAGCGGTGCAGTGACGAGCGAGGATGCAGGGATTCGGCAGTGACGACTGAGGGTGTAGGGACAAGTGATGAGCGGTGCATTGACGAGCGAGGGTGCAGGGATGCGGCAATGTGAGTGATGCAGCAGTGACGAGCAAGGGTGCCGTGACGAGTGACGGTGCAGTAATGCGGCAGGGACGAGTGAGTGTGTGGTGACCAGTGAGGGTGCGGTGACGAGTGAGGGTGCAGTGATGCGGCAGGGATGAGCGAGGGTGCAGTGACGCGGCAGGGATGAGCGAGGGTGCAGTGATGCAGCGGGGATTAGCGAGGGTGCAGTGACGAGCGAAGGTGCAGTGATGCAGCAGGGATGAGCGAGGGTGCAGTGACGAGCGAAGGTGCAGTGATGCAGCAGGGATGAGCGAAGGTGCAGTGATTAATAAGGGTGAAGGGATGGGTGATGGGGCAGTCTGTTAATTTTTTGTGTTTTTTCTACAATTTCTTTCTTTAATTACAGGTTAATGAGTGTGTTGGTGAATATGATGGAATTGTAACTTGAACTGATCTGAGGCCAAAAAAAAAAGTCTGAATCGTGTTTCTCAGTAACTCAACGGAACAGCGATTCAGGTTCTTTGGTGGAAAAAGCAGACTTGTTTGTCATTCGTCACGGAGGCAACTGTAAAGATCAGTAGCGTCACTGGGTAGCGTTAGAGTTGAACCTTCTCATAGATAAATTCATTGAGGTAACCTGTTTAGCCAAATGATCGTGGACACCTGACCATAAGATTGCCATGTGCTTCTTTCTGAACGTCTCATCCTACATGTAGTTCCTGTTCGCTGTTTAAATGACCCCCATCTTTTGAGATGTTCCACTAGATTTTGTGTAGAAGGGTGTTGGTGAGGTGAGGAGGTCTGGGGTGCAGTCAGTGTTCACATTTATACCAAAAGCATTGTTTGGGGATGGAGCTCTATAGCAGGAGATCTTCCACATCTTCCAGCTTATGGAAAACAGATCTTCATGGAGCAGGCTTTGTGCACAGGAGCGTTGTCATGGTGCAACTGGTTTTGGGTCTTCTAGTTTAAGTGACGGCAAAATGTCATGCTCCTGCGTCCAAAGATGTCCGATACCATTGTGTGTGTCTGACCTTGTGTGTGTCTGACCTTGTGTACTGGTTTGGAGGAGAGTCAGGAGTTCGGATGCTGTCATGTGATCATCCAGAACTGTAGATCCTCACTGTATAACGTCCAGACACGACTGAGCCACTGCTCCACTTCTGCAGCTGCTCGTGTTTTTTTTCCTCATTTCAAATATTTCTTTTTGAGTTTATCAAAATCACCAGTTACAAATCACACACAACTCCATACGTTTCTCTTCTTCTCTTTTTCATTTTGCTCTTTCTTTCCATCCTTTTGGTTTTCTTCATCAGTTCTCTCACTTTTACTTTATGCCTCCATCTACTTTCGTTCTTTCGTTCTTTCTTTCTTTCTTTCTGTATCCATATTCTTTTGCATTTATCTGTTCTTTTATTCTTTGTCTTCATTTTTTTAGTGATTCCTTTCTTTTTCTTTCATTCTTAATTTTCTCTCTTTATTATATTATTTCTGTATCCAATTACCTTTGTGCAATTATCTGTTCTTTCATTCCTTTTTTTTTTTTTTTTTTCATCTGCCTTTACTTTTTTCCGGTGTTTCTACTTTTTCTTTCTTTCTTTCGTTCTTCATTTCTTTCCTAATTTCCTGGTCTCTCTCTCTCTCTCTCTCTCTCTCTCTCTCTCTGTCATCTTTAATTTAACAGCAGTAATGAGTTCTTATTCACGTTTATCACGTTGTTATTCATTTTTTAATCGTATATAGACATAAACCTGTTTGGCTCCGCCCCCTTTCACCTCATCAGATCCTCTCATCAGCAGTGTTGTGTTTATTATAAAGTGTTGAGTGTAACAGGAGGTGACTGGAGCAGAAGAGTAAATAACTGTGTGTGTGTGTGTGTGTGTGTGTGTGTGTGTGAGAGACACAGCACCTGGTCTTCACCGTTACGTTTTTTTAGGGAACTAAATGAAACCCCAGCTGTCCATTTACCACCAAACCACAGAGTAACGTCTCTACAGCGACTCGTGTGTGTGTGTGTGTGTGTGTGTTTATATTGTAGGTTAATGATGAGGTTTGTGTACCTTAACGTGTGTGTGTGTGTTAGATATTTACCCAAACATCATCGCTATGGGTTTTCCAGCGGAGAGACTGGAGGGGGTTTACCGCAACAACATAGACGATGTCGTACGGTCAGTCTCTCACACACACACACACACACACACACACACAGTCATTTTGGATTTATATGAAATAAGATTATTGTGGTAATTGTGTGTTCATCTCTGCAGGTTTTTGGACTCGAAACACAAAAACCACTACAAAATCTATAACCTGTAAGTACACACACACACACACACACAAACACACTGTATACACCCAGTGGGTACAGAAAGTATTCAGACCCCCTTAGGTTTTTCACTCCTGGATTTGTGGATCCTCTGCCATTCTTTCTTGAAGATCCTCTCCAGTTCTGTCTGGTTGGAGGGTAAATGTTGGTGGACAACCGTTTTTAGTTCTCTCCAGAGATGCTCAATTGGGTTTAAGTCAGGGCTCTGGTACAGAGTTGTTGTGAAGCCATGTTATTTTAGCTGTGTGATTAGGGTCTTGTTGGAAGGTAAACCTTCAGCCCAGTCTGAGGTCCAGAGCACTCTGGAGAAGGTTTTCATCCAGGATATCCCTGTACTTGGCTGCATTCATCTTTCCCTCGATTGTAATCAGTCGTTCCGTCCCTGCAGCTGAAAAACACCCCCACAGCATGATGCTGCCACCACCATGCTTCACTGTTGGGACTGTATTGGACAGGTGATGAGCAGTGCCTGGTTTTCTTCACACATACCGCTTAGAATTAAGGCCAAAAAGTTCTATCTTGGTCTCATCAGACCAGTAAATCTTATTTCTCACCATCTTGGAGTCCTTCAGGTGTTTTTTATAGCAAACTTCAAGAGGGCTTTCATGTGTCATGTGTTTCCGTCGGGCCACTCTCCATAAAGCCCCGACTGGTGGAGGCTGCAGTGATGGTTGACTATCTAGAACCTTCTCCCATCTCCATCTCTGGAGCTCAGCCACAGTGATCTTTGGGTTCTTCTTTACCTCTGGCTGGATTTCTTAATCAAACGCAGCTGGACTTAAATGAAGGATGAAGAAAAATCAACTTAAATGAATTTAGCAAATGGCTGCAATATAACAAAGAGTGAAGAATTTAAGGGGGACTGATTTCTTTTTTACTTTCCATACCCACTGTATATATTTGTGTACACACACACACACACACACACACACACACCCCTGTATACAGTATTATATACATACACACACGTATTTATATTGTATATGTACACACACACCTATATACATATTGTCTGTTCATAGTACATACACATCTGTAAATGACTCCAATAATACCATTAAATTTATGTAAATGATGTAAACACTGTATATCCTGCACTTGCTGCTGTTACACTTCTGTTACACCTAAACTGCATTTCAGTGCCTCGTACATGACAAAGGTAAATCTAATCTAATCTAATCTATATGTATATAAATCATCTAATGTCCACACACACACACACACACTTGCAGTCACAATAATTTAAATGATGTGTAATAATATATATATATATATTTTGCAGATGTGCAGAGCGACACTATGACACGGCCAAATTTAACTGTCGGGGTGAGTATCATGGAGCAGTACCGGGGAATCGGGTGCGAGGGGGAACCAGAGACCCGGGAACTAGAACTGTAAAACGTGTACAGAGAAGCACATAGTAAAGCAGCAGTTACTTGTGTAATTGCGTGTACACTTCAGTGGTAGACTGAAACCTGAAGGGAAGTGGACGAGGGTGCGTTAGAATCAGAAACGGAATGGGAGCGATTGCAGTCTCACTCATTCCCAAACCCAAAAAAACGGATCGTTTCAGAATCCTCAGTGGGAGGAAGCGGAGAGAGGAAGTGGACGAGGACGTGGTCGATGCACTTAATATTCCGTGTTCTATATTTACGTTATTATTTCATCACAGAAATCTATTAGGATTATCATTATTTTGGGGCTGATCATGATAAAAAAGGGAAGCGAAAAGAGGAAGTCGATATGAACGGCATTGCCACAGGGTTACCACGGTTACGTCGTGTGGTTCTGACCCGTGTGAACCTTTTTAACTGTTTCTTTTTTCTATCAGTTCTGACGCTAAATCAGGACAAGGGCTTTATTTCTTTTTTAGAAAAAACTAACAAAAACAAAACAGGAAGTGGCATTGGGTCATATAAAACGTTCACTATAGAGTAGGGTTTTTTTATTGAAGGGGTGAAACAGGAAGTGGTTTTTTTTTTTTTGAGAGAGAGAGGTGTTGGGTGTAATTCACACGTACAGACGTTAGACAGGTCATGTGTGCCACTTGAGCAACTCCGAGGTGGAACCTATAAAACATCAAGTGGATATTTATATTTACTTTGTACAGGTGTGAATAAATATAATGACAAATGTGTGTGTAGAGGGGTGTGTATAATTTTGGACAGGTGTGTTCAGGTGTGCGTGTGTGTGTGTGTATGAAGATGTATAACACAGATACACACATACATAAACTTCACATTTCAGCAACCATTTTATGTTCCTAAGGGACAACACTATAGAAATAAAACGTGGATATATTTTGGAGTCGTCAGACATTATTGTGTAAATAACTGGCAACCTAAGTGAGTGCACCCTCAGTAAACACGTCACAACGGTGTCCAAAGTGTGAACATTGTGTGGAGCACATCGATATCCAGCACTGCTTTACTCCTCCTGGGTGTGGAACCTGGGATCCTCTTCCACTCCTTCATAATGACATCACAGAGCTTCTCCACCTTCTGCTTAAGGCCCACAGGTTCTCAATAGGGTTCAGGTCTGGAGAGATACTTGGTCATTTCATCACCTTCAGCTTTCTCAGCAAGGCACTTATCATCTTGGTGGTGTGTTCCGGTCGTTATTATGATGAAAAACTGTGGTTCGGCCCCAGTTTCTAAAGGAAGAGCTTCATCTGCTTCAGAATGTCACAGTAGATGTTAAAATCCATGTTTCCCTTGATGAACTGCAGCTCCTCAGTACCAGCAGCACTTGTGCAGCCCCAGACCCACAATTTTTCAACACAGGACATGGTTCCAGTAATTCATGTTCTTTGACAGGTTGTTCTTCAGCAAACTGTTTGAGGGTTTTCTTGTGAGCCGCTTCTGAGCACTGACGAGTGGATCTTCTGCTTCTGCAACCTCTGAAGCGGTGCTGCAGCACTCGTGTCTGTTTTATGAAACAGCTACTGCACCTGATGCACAGCACGATGTCTCAACTTCTCTGATGGACTCTGTTCGAGTGGATCCCGTGTTGGAGAACCTCTGTATGACCCTGAACACTGCACTGTAACTCGATTTCAGGGTGATACTGATCTTCTCACAGCCTCGGCATCTTAGTGGAGAGAAACAGTAATAATTCTCACATCCTCAGAGACTCTTTACCATGAGGTCCATGTAGAACATCCAGTGGCCAGTGTGTGAGAATCGACTCAAAGCTCCACATTGTAACTGCTCTAATACACGATACACACGTTTATATGGTTCTGATAAGCGAACATGAACATGATGAATAGAACATGTGGATTTACATGTTTACACCACATAAAGCTGTTATCACTGAGGGTGTACTTACTTTTGTTGTGAGTTATTTAGACAATAATGACAATAATGGTGGGGGGGAACTGGTGTGTAGGGAGGTGGTAGCTCAGTGGTTATGGCATTGAGCTTTGGATCAGATCACAGGTTCAAATCCCACCACCACCAAGCTGCCACTGCTGGGCCCTTGAGCAAAAGCCCTAAAAAACTCTCCCTTGCTCAGTTGTAAGTCACTCTGGATAGGGGGCGTCTGCCAAATGCCGCAAATGGGTAAGAGCAAATCTCCTGATGGGAGGGAGTGCATATGGTGGGAAAATAAACAAAAATAAAAAATTCTAGTGCAAAGCATGAAGGGAATGATGTACCCTCAGGCCATGGTTTCAGCCGGAGCAGCTTACCTGGTGGAACGCAAGAAAAATACATATATTGGTTACTTTTTATTAAAAAAAAATACATTTAATTAACAACTGATTTCTCCAGACTTTTCAAGGATATTCACCAAGAAAGGCAGTGAACATTAAAATATATCATTATTATTCTTTGTTTAGGTTTTCTCTCAGTCCCTGACCTTGTAAACCAGCACCAGGGTGTGATTCTGAAGTCTAGATTTTGGAATCAACTCTTTAAACTTTAAACATTTTCAGCTTGACAGTAAATTCCAGACAGAAAAGTTACATATTAAAAGGTTAACTATATCGATGATATAAAAGTTTACATCAGCTGAACAATAATCTTCCTTTGCATACATTTCCATCAATTCATTCAATAAATTGTTCATATCTACCTTTATTAGTTTACAGTAAATTCTTCTACACAATTTTTTATTCACTGTTGACCAAGTGAGCAGCCATTTTGTCATAAACTGCTCAACCTTTCAAAAATACCGTGTGGAAATGCCTGGCATTCTGAGCCATAAGATTTAAATAAAAAGTAAAAAATATAAAGTTGGGTTAGACAGACATGGTTTTGCCTGGTGTAGATCTTCTGGAGGATCAGAAGCAGCTCAGAATCA
>MU551523.1:32742-35242 GCA_024362625.1 Silurus asotus
TTCTTCCCCCCCCCCCCCTCCCCCCCCCCCCCCCCCTCTCTCCCCCCTTCTTACACTCTCTCTCCCCTCTCTCTTTCTCTCTTCCTCCCTCTCTCTCTCTCACTTTCTCTCTCTCTTTCTTTCTCTCTCCCCCTCTCTTACACACTCTCTCCATCTCTCTTCGGTGTCTCACTCTCTGTCCATCTCCTCTTGTCTCTCTCTCTTTCTCTCTCTCTCTCAGGTGAAGCTGTTTTTCACTAAGACGGTGGACGAGTCATCGAACTCTGAGGCGAGCACGTCCACCTCCGTGACTCCGGACGTCAGTGATAACGAGCCGGATCATTACCGCTACTCAGACACCACCGACTCGGACCCCGAGAACGAACCGTTCGACGAGGAACAGCACACCCAGATCACGAAAGTCTGAACACTTCTCTCTCTTTCACACACACACACACACACACACACACATTCAGCTACCTATAATAGACATGGACATAAAAAAAAAAAAAAAACAGCCAACCAACACCAGACGAGAAAAAAAAGGAGAAAACTTGAAAAAATGTACTGAAGAGAAAAGGACCTGCCCACGTCGCCGTCACGTCGCCGTCACGTCGCTGTCACGTCTGCTCTCCTGACCAATCTCTGCTCCTCTTCTTCTTATTATTAATATTATTATTATTATTATTATTATTCAGATATCGACCCCATTGGCTGAGGCGAGTGGGCGGGTCCTGTAGCTACTCTGTATATATATCTATATATAAATATAAATCTATATAAAAAAAATCCAGTTTTGTGTCAGACGATTAAAAACTCGGCAATCAGGCGAGGAGAGGAGGAGCGGGACGGACGAAGAGACGCCCTCACCACACTCGTTTATTTCTGCGTCGTTCTTCTCATCCTCTCCTTTCTCTTCACCCAGGCCAGTGCTGCAGTCGCCAATCGCTCCCTCCATCTACCCTCTTCCTCACTCCCTTGTGAAATCCCACCCTCCTACTCTCCCTCTTTTCTTTTATCTCTCTCTTTTTCTCCTCTCTGTGGGCGTGTCCTGATAATCAGTACGAGTTGTGATGTCATAATCGGAGTGTCTGCCACCACCCCCCCCAAACACACACTCCCACTCATAAATCTAAAACAATTCATTTATCATTGCAATTTTTCATATTAAACCACAGATTTTCTCCCTAATTTATTCATCAGCACCACCACCAGGGGGCAGAGCCTCACTCTGATCGCACCACACAAAAATGGCTGCTTTGAAGGTAAATGTATACATCATTCAGGAACCAAAAGAGCAACATGAGAAGGATGAACGATGCACGCGACTTTGAAGTCATGCGTTGCTAGGCAACCGGAACACGTTTACTAGGTAGTAAATAGCTAGCTATTAATTCGGCTCACTAAATGTTTTAAACTGACATTGTACAGGCAAAGTGATGGAATAATCCGGAACGTCGATATTTATACCAGAGATTTCCCAAAAAAAAAAGAGCACTAAAACAAAATCATGTAATCGATAACGACACTTGTTTACTCGCTGAGCGTGGAATTTTATGCTACAGGGGGCGGAGCTAAAAATCAGTCGATCATTGGTTCTGCATGTCAGGGATTGACCTTTTAGCCACCTGTTGATGTCATGTCTGATTAAACCCCACCCCTTTTCTGAGGTCACCCAAACGATCAGTTAAACTCCGCCCCTTTTCTTTTGTGTCATGGACGCAGTTGTGTTCCTTTGATTGACGTAAATCAGCACACGCCCACTTCCCTTACTGTGAACGCTTCTCGTGCTGTCCGCAACACCCGTCCTACTCGACCTTTGACCCTTCCCTTTTTTTGCGCTGTGAACTATGAATTCTGGGATTTGTAGTTCCTCCTTCTCGCCCCCTCGCTGTGTATAATGTTAAAACTTTGCAGAAGAGAAGAAAACCCATGTACTTGTCCATTGTTTTTTTTGTTTTTTTTTTATCCTAAGATAATAAATCTATATAAATATATCTATATATAATACACAGAAGCGCAGGGAACCAGTGTTTGCAATAATGTTAACACTCAACATTTAAAGGACAAACTGGTGTGCATGTTATATTGGAGTTAGTGTACATGTTTAATAAATGCTATACAATGTGTTTTTATTAAACCAGGTGTGTGTGTGTGTCTGTTATTTTACGTCTCTTTAATCTGGTAGCTAGCGGTAGTGAGGAAGCTAAACCTTCTACACGTCACCACTTACGCTAGCTTTTAGCATTTAGCAAGCTTTAATGGTTTCCATCACAAAATAACGTATTCAAATGAATTCCATTAGAATGCCATTAAATCTCATTACAATCCATTACAAAAACCACTAAAGATTTTATTCAGATGTTACGTTTCATTAAAACCCTGTTAGTCATTCAATCCAGGAACCCCATTAAACTCCATTAGAATCCCATTAAATCCAGTAACCCCATTAAACTCCATTAGAATCCCATTCAATCCAGTAACCCCATTAAACTCCATTAGAATCCCATTCAATCCAGTA
>MU551523.1:40242-45757 GCA_024362625.1 Silurus asotus
ATGTTCTGAGGTACAGAGTTTCACTCCTTTGCACTCTCACTAAATACACTTTTCCTCAGAGGAACAGGACAGTCTCCTCGGACTGACCCTCGTGTTACGCTCTGTGTGGGATTTTTAATGTTTACTAACTGACTAAGTGGTGGAGATGACAGACCATGGATGATTTTATATAACAGACAAAGGTTTGAATATTTAATGACATTTTCCCAAATTAAAAACGTATGTTTTTGTAAAATGGCACAGTGATGATATCATAATCACAATTTTAAAGTGACTCCAAAGATTTGAATGTTGTTTTATGTGCCTGTGACCAGGTTGTAAGACAGTAAGTGATGTGAGGCATGACCATGCTATACATCAACATTTTAGCTGCCTGAAGTGACAGGTTGGATTTTATAAACCGAAAATTTGCAATATTAAATTTTGACTCGATTGCAGCACTTTTTATCTGTGATTTAAAAGTTAGTTTAGAGTCAATTATGATACCTAAGTATTTAAATTCTGACACACTTTTTATTTTTTCCCCTGTTACATAAATACCTGCCTGATTATTTGCAATGTTTGATTTAGAAAAAAACATGGAAACCGTTTTATTTACATGAAGTTTTAAGCAGGATTGATTTAGCCGTTCAGAAACTTGGACCATCGACTGTGTAAGTTTTTCAGCTACTTGTTTCGTGTTTTTACCACGGGAAGGGAGATCGTTTATATAAAGTGAAAATAGCAGTGGCCCCAAAATAGAACCTTGAGGAACCCCTGTGGACATGACGAGGGGTGGTGAGTGGTAATCACTGATCCTAACTGACTGTGAGCGATTCAATAGATATGATTCTATCCACTTTTTTGCATCTAAGGAGAAATTGAATTTGCTTAATTTGGTTGATAATATTTTATAGTTTTTCAGTGTCAAAAGCGTTTTATAAATCGAGAAACACAGCTCCAACCAGACCACCTTTATCCAGTAAATGCTTGATATTTTCAATGAAAAAACAATTCACAGTTTCTGGAGTGTTGAGTTCTGAAACCAAATTGCATTGGATGGAGAGAAAATTTAGTAGTATTTAAATGTGTTATTATTTGTTGTGAAATTAGTTTCTCTAAAACTTTTGACACTGTAGATATATAATGCTAATTGGTCTGTAATTGTCCACTGACAATGGATCTCCATTTTTAAGAATTGGAACAACAGCAGCTGAACTTCCACACACTTGGAAATTCTGCCTCAGTAAAGGAGAGATTGACAATTTTGGTTACTGGTGTAAATAATGTGTAACTATGTGTAAATTATGAGTCTGTATCTCTGGTGATTAAGTTGTGTTTTATTTACATTTTAATGTTTTGGTCATGTTATTAGACAAATATTGATTGTGAACTGCTCCAGATGTTGTAGGTGCACAGTTGTGGTTGTAGTGTGGAGGTTTGAAGTGTAACTGGGTTTGTTGGTGTAGTAAAATGGAAACGTCTCTCTGTAATGCAGTGTGTTGTTATATTGTGTGTTTGTATTGATGGTGTCTATAATTGTGATGTGATTGTGGTGTATTGAGAAGTGGATTAAGTCCCCACTGAACTCAGTACAGAAACTCATGTGTGTGTTTGTGTGTTTGTGTCTGTGTGTGTTTGTGTGTTTGTGGTATGTAAACTAGGTCAAGGTATACACCCACTTCCGGGTTTTTTACTGTATACACCCACTTCCGGGTTTTTTACTGTATACACCCACTTCCGGGTTTTTTGTTACTGTATAAGAAAGGCGTGGGAAAGATCTCAGAGGTTTCGGGGTGTGGTGGAGATGAAAATGTTGCTCGCGCTGCTCTGGGTTTTGGTGAGTGTGTAGAAAAGTGTGTTTCGGGTCTCGGGTCGTGTGTGTTGGTGTTCCTCAGTGCTCTGTGTGTGATGTATCTGTAGATGTATCTGTAGATGTGTGTAGTGTGAGTTACAGGGCAGATTAATGGCGCTCGAGAAATTTACTTTCACTTTCGGTTCTTTAAAGCGGTGTTTTTTGATCCGACTTTCTCTTATTCACACCATAAAACACCTTTATAGCCATATCTTTATCCTCCTGTAGTGTTTCAGAAGGTGAAGGTGTTTATAGTGTGTGTGTGTGTGTGTGTGTGTGTGTGTGTGTGTGTGTGGGTGTAAACCTGGATATGCGTTTGACCTTTTTGATCTAAAATGACTTCATAACGTCATCGTCAGTGTTCATCGTTACTGCCGACTCACAATCAGACT
This sequence comes from Silurus asotus, assembly GCA_024362625.1. NCBI lineage: Eukaryota > Metazoa > Chordata > Actinopteri > Siluriformes > Siluridae > Silurus > Silurus asotus. The sequence continues at coordinate 42,469 of MU551523.1, forward strand.
TACCTTGATTTTAGGTTTAGATTGGACACTGTAAATTGGTGTGATTAGACACTGTAGTAGCAAGAAGGTGTGAATTGACATTGTAGTATCAAAGAGGTGTGATTAGACACAGTTGTAGCGAGGTGTGATTAGACACAGTTGTAGCGAGGTGTGATTAGACACTACAGTGACATTTGACAATTGACATTGTAGTATCAAAGAGGTGTGATTAGACACTGTGGTAGCAAGAAGGTGTGATTAGACATTGTAGTATCGAAGAGGTGTGATTAGACACTGTAGTAGCAAGAAGGAGTGATTAGACATTGTAGTATCGAAGAGGTGTGATTAGACACTGTGATAGCGAGGTGTGATTAGACATTGTAGTAGTAAGTGGCTGGTTAGACATTGTAGTTGTGAGTCTGTGATTAGATACTGTAGTATTGAGTTTGTGTGATTAGATACTGTAGTGGTGAGTCTGTGTACTTAGACTTTGTTATGTTTAGTCTGTGATTAGACACTTTTGCAGGCTCACAAACAGATCTACCTTTATTTTAGGATTAGACTAAGTGTAAGTGTAATCGGACATTGCAGTTGTGAGTAAGTGTGATTGGACATTGCTATAGTGAGTCTATTTGGTTAGACACTGTAGTGTTGCATCTGTTGAATTGGACATTGTAGTGGTGAGTCTGTGTGATTGGACACTGTAGTGGTGAGTCTGTGTGATTAGATACTGTAATAGTAAGTGATGATTAGACGTGGAGAAGCAAGCTGGTGTGATTAGACACTGTAGTGGTGAGTCTGTGTGATTAGATACTGTAATAGTAAGTGATGATTAGACGTGGAGAAGCGAGCTGGTGTGATTAGACACTTTAGTGGTGAGTCTGTGTGATTAGACACTGTAGTGGTGAGTCTGTGTGATTAGACACTGTAGTGGTGAGTATGTGTGATTGGGCACTGTAGTGGTGAGTCTGTGTGATTGGACACTGTAGTGGTGAGTCTGTGTGATTAGACACTGTAGTGGTGAGTCTGTGTGATTAGACACTGTAGTGGTAAGTATGTGTGATTGGGCACTGTAGTGGTGAGTCTGTGTGATTGGACACTGTAGTGGTGAGTCTGTGTGATTGGACACTGTTGGAAGTTAGTGTGAGTGGATGTTGCTGAATACATGACCTTTTCTGAACATCGCCATGGCGATGCTGTGGGTAATGTTTCTGAATCACGGGATTCCCCATAAGTTCCTTGTAGGTTCTCCACCTGTGTAGAATATTAAATGAAAACCCTCACTGAAGATGGATGTTTAATGTTTAATCTGTTCTTCCTGTGAGGTCACATGACCAGAAACAGAAATGTCAATAAAAGTCTAAATCTGAATTCTTCACGTGTTTCACTGTAGCCTGTCATTCATCTTTTCTTCCCTCCACAGTGGAGCTTCTTCTGCTTGACGGAGTGTGTGAAAGGAAATGAAACGAGGCTGACGAGAAGCGATGAGTGTCCTGAAGGGACTTACACAGCGAGTGACGGAAAAAGCTGCTGTCTCTGTCCTAAAGGTAAAAACCACAAACTTCAAACAGGAACGAAACTTTTTCTCTAAACATGTTGTACAAAAGTTACAATGAAGAAACAAACGTATATTTTTATCACCACAGTATCTGTGAAGCTGCTTTAAAACTGTGTCCATTGATAAAAACGCAATAGAACTAAAAATAAACTGAATTAAATTGAGTTCATGTTCATCATTCTGACTCAAACGGCTCCTGTAAGGCGGGGCTTAACTACACTTCACTCTCATTGGTTAGTGAGATTTGGCCAGACTGAACACAGCTTCTCTCTTAGGGGTTTGGAGACGTATGGAATTCTGTAGTAAAGAAAAACGTGTTGCAGATCCCAGACTATGTTTTATATTCTACACTGTTCAGAGCAGCTCTGTTTCACTTTGCACACATTCTCTCACTCAGTCAGTGGGTGTGGGTGAGGGTGGAGTTGATTTCAGGTTTATTATTATCATTGTAAATTAAATTATTATTTGGAAAATCACTCATTTCTGATTGGATGGGCTAATAGTAAAAGTGGGTGGGCTCAGGCCCACCCGTAGCTTCTCCACTGTTCTGCAGTATTAATGTGCAATGTTGAAAAATAATAAAAATAAAAATAAAAAACACTGAAGGTGTGTCCAAACGTCTTTAGAGACACATTCACAAAGACGTGATGCTGTAATAAAGACAACAGGAGTTTGTGCACAAGATCAGTCTGGAGGAGGAGACGGACATTTTAGTGTATTTATTTATTATTATTATTTAAAATGTTCCTGATTATTAAATATTTATTTGTTTGTTGTTATTTTGCATAGAAGATGAAACTTGTCGGACATTTATGTTTTTTATATCCACTGTGTGTGTGTGTGTGTGTGTGTGTGTGTGTGTGCGTGCGCGCTTGTGTGTGTGTTTGTCTCTACTCTGTGGTGGAAAATACACACTTTCTCTGTGTGTGTGTGCTTGTGTGTGTTTGTGTGTGTGTGTTGGTGTCTATACTCTGTGGTGAAAAATACACCCTTTCTGTGTTTGTGTGTGTGTGTGTGTGTTTGTGTGTGTGTGTTTATTTATTTATTATTATTATTTAAATTGTTCCTGATTATTAAATATTTATTTGTTTGTTGTTATTTTGCATAGAAGATGAAACTAGTCGGACATTTATGTTTTTTATATCCACTGTGTGTGTGTGTGTGTGTGTGTGTGTGTGTGTGTGTGTGTGTGTGCGTGCGCGCTTGTGTGTGTGTTTGTGTCTCTACTCTGTGGTGGAAAATACACACTTTCTCTGTGTGTGTGTGTGCGCGTGCGCGCTTGTGTGTGTGTTTGTGTCTACTCTGTGGTGGAGAATACAAACTTTCTCTGTGTGTGTGTGCTTGTGTGTGTTTGTGTGTGTGTGTTGGTGTCTATACTCTGTGGTGAAAAATACACCCTTTCTCTCTTTGTGTGTGTGTGTTTGTGTGTGTGTGTTTGTGTCTCTACTCTGTGGTGAAAAATACACCCTTTCTGTGTGTGTGTGTGTGTTTGTTTGTGTGTGTGTGTGTTTGTGTCTCTACTTTGTGGTGGAAAATACACACTTTCTGTGTGTGTGTGTGTGTGTGTGTGTGTGTGCTTGTGTCTCTACTCTGTGGTGAAAAATACACCCTTTCTCTGTGTGTGTGTGTGTGTGTGTGTGTGTGTGTGTGTTTGTGTCTCTACTCTGTGGTGGAAAATACACACTTTCTCTGTGTGTGTGTGTGTGTGTGTGTGTGTGTGTGTGTGTGTGTGTGTGTGTGTGTGTGTTTGTG
>MU551523.1:45787-68218 GCA_024362625.1 Silurus asotus
TTTGTCTCTGTGTGTGTGTGTGTGTGTGTGTGTGTGTGTGTGTGTGTTTGTGTCTTTACTCTGTGGTGAAAAATACACCCTTTCTGTGTGTGTGTGTGTGTGTGCGTGTGTGTGTATGTGTGTGTGTGTGTGTGTGTGTGTGTGTGTGTGTGTGTGTGTGTGTGTATATATATACTTAAGTGATTTCAGTGAATTCTGGATGTTGTGGTTTTCTGTTCAGCAGCTGTCCATCCAGATCTCAATAGCCAATCAGAGTACAGCACTGTTAGGCCCCACCCACACTGAGAGGTTTGTTAAAGAAAGATGAATGTAAATTTTGGGAGATGATTTGAAAACTGGTCACATTCCAGCTTTCCGGTTCGGCGTGTTTTTTATTTTGGGTCTGTACGGTATTTGTATATTTGGTCACGTGATCACTGACGAGTGGAAGTGCAGGAAAAACAGGTTTCAACTCAGGAGTTCAGGAGATGATTATCAGCCGTCAACACACTAATGCAGTGAGAGATGAAGCTATTCTGTAGGATCAGTAAAGAGCTGAAACGGACAGATCCAAAACTTTATTACAAACTCCATGTAGTTACTGTATAAACTCTACACACTCAGGATTTGGTTTGTTTTTCGCAGGTTTTTATTTAATGAACGACTGCACTTCACCTCTAACGAACCCTCGGTGTGAGGTGTGTAAAGACGGGACGTATCTGGATCACGCAAACCACGAGAGAAAATGTGAACCCTGTAGGACCTGCGGGAATAACGGTGCGTTTCTCTTTGTGACTCTCGGGATAATGATTATAAATAACACTGATACGTTACTGGGTTTAATGGAAGGAGTCTCCAGTGTCAGGGCTCCGGAACAGTGAGAGGTAAAGCTTCAGGTTTCTCTGTAACACCATGTGAACACTGGAGAGAGAAGAACGAGAGGGAACGCTGGTATTTATGTGACTCTAAAAGGATAAAAACATACATAATAAGTAGATTCTTTAACGCTATTCACATGTACACTGTAAGGCCAAAAGTTTGTGGACACCCGAGAAGAAGATATGAAGATATGTACAGTAGGTTCCACAATTAGTCCCCAAACACGGTGTCGCTCTCGTGGAGGATTATTTTTCTGTTTTTGTTTTTTTGTAGAAAACCTGATAGTCACACTGCAGTGTACTGCTTCTTCTGACACGGAGTGTAGCTGCCAGGACGACCATTACTGCGATAAAGGAGACGAGTGTAAAGTGTGTTACAGCTGCAACAAGTCCGTATATCACACACACACACACACACACACACACACACACACACACACACTGTATTAATGTGGGTCACCTCTGTGGATTTAACATCAGTATTATAAATCCATAGGGACAAAAACAAATCTGTCAAACTGTTCCAAACAGATTCAATATTGCAGATCCAAAATTATTGGCACCCTTGGATGAAATGTGAAATGTGAAAAAAAATGTGTGTAGTTTATTTGTTAAATTTCACAATGAAAATAAGAGAAATAACGTTTAATTGGAGTCAGTTTTTTATAAACATTGTTTCATTGAAACACACACACACACACACACACACACACACACACACACACATGTATATATAAAATATGTGCTTTCATTTTAATGTTCTTTCTCTCCGTCTGTCTGACAGATGTGCCGAGTTTGGGATTAAAGTTGCCTGTAACCTCACGCATGATGCACAGTGTAAAGAAAAAGGTTCTTCACCCAACAATTTCATCTTTCACTTTGTATATTTTATATTCCCTGATCTATTTATATGCAGTGCTCTCGCTCTGATACGTGGGAGTTTCTGCATGTGGGGAACTTTTTTTACTGTTAAAACTGAAAGAGGGATTTTTTTTTTGTTTTTTTTTTGCATTATATTTATAATAATAACTGCATTTTGGAGATTGAAGCCTATTGGATATAAAACCTACAGTAAAAACAGATCTGATGTGTGTGTGTGTGTGTGTGTGTGTGTGTGTGTGTGTGTGTGTGTGTGTGTGTGTGTGTGTGTTTCAGGGCCTGTAATCACACCCGGCATCACGGCATTGATCGTAGCATTACCAATAATATTATTATTTATATCAGTATTTTTATGTTTGTACTGCTTGTGGAAGAAAAAAATGTTTTGCTTCAAATCGCCGGAAATTAATGAAATACCAGAGAAATACTCGGTGAGTGTGTTTACTCTGCCTAACGTTATTTTATTATCAATATATCAACGCATTTTGGATATTTGACGTGCTTCCTGCTGATTTGTGACGTTTCCATGTTATTTTCTTTTCTGTTTTTGTTTCTCTAAAGACCTTGTTGGAGGAAGAAGGTAAGTTTTTGATACTGAATAAACAAACCAAAGCAATAAATAAAACCCTAAAGAATTTTAACAAATTTAATAAACAAACTTATACAATAACTTGTAACTTAAAGTGTTAAAAAAATCAAATCAGTAAATACTGAATGTTGTATGATGGGAATGAATATGAATATATATATATATATACTGTATATAAACACAGCTGGTGAGGGCAGCAGTCACGTGTTCTCTTTATTATCAGTACACTAAAAGCCACATGTCCATTTAAGGTGAATTGTAGGTCATATACAGTGCCCTCCACAATTATTGGCACCCCTGTTTAAGATGTGGTCGTGGACTTCAAAAAAATTTTTTTTAAACAACATAGAACTCAAATGCCAAAAAAGAGAAAAATCCAACCTTTTATTTAAGTACATTACTTTGGTGGTAACAAAAATCACACATTTAGAAAAATAAAAATAAATTGAAATCATGTGTGCCACAAATATTGGCACCCCTGATGTTAATACTTTGTACAACCTCCTTTTGCCAACAAGACAGCACTTAATTTCCTCCTATAACATTTCACAAGACTGGAGAACACAGAGAGAGGGATTTTTGACCATTCTTCTTTGCACAATCTTTCTAGAAAATGTATGATTTTTTTTTACCACCAAAGTAATGTACTTAAATGAAAGGTTGGATTATTCTTTTTTGCATTTGGGTTCTATGTTGTTTTAAAAAAAAAGGAGAATTTTTAGAAGTCCACGACCACATCTTAAACAGGGGTGCCAATAGTTGTGGAGGGCACTGTAATGAAAAGAGAGGTTTTTTGGTAGCAGGCATTGGCATTGTAAGAGGCTAATCATTAGCAACAAGCTAGCCAGTTTAAGGTAGTAAGCTAATGCTAAAGGTGTGAAACTAGCTTGCTAGCAGCCAGGGTTCCTGTGTTTATTACAGAAAATAAAATATTACATGTGGCCTTTTCATTTCTTAAACCTTTTTATTGTATTTTGAGATTCTATCGTTTCTTAAGACCTTTGATCTTTCTCTGTAGATCTGGATTTGGAAAGGTTCCTGCCCCAGATTTCAGAGATTCTGGGTTGTAAGGTGGCCCGGCAGGTGGTCCGGCGTGAAGGTTTGGTCCTTGAGGCTGCGTTAGACAATATCACAGAAAACAATCATAATGCAGAGGAGAGAGCGTTCCAGTTTCTGAAGTGCTGGTACGAGAAGCACGGTAGGAAAGGAGCATACAGATATCTACAGCGGAACCTCAAAGAAATGAACCAGAACGCCATGGCTGAAAAGGTGCAGGAACTTGTCTACAGAGCGAATAATGGAGAAGTGGAAGAAAACGGAGTGTAGATTTCTAGTGAAACTTTAAAGATAAACCAGGACTCTAATAGATTTCAGAAAGTTTCGAACACTCATCACAAAAATAAAGCAGACGAGGAATCTGTTTCTACACGTTGTCGACTGGAGAAGATGAAGCTCACAAGATACCAGTGAATGGAATGCTGTGAAAGTTCCTTCATCGCTGAACACGAGAACTTCAGTTTAAAATGGATTCACTGAAGAAAGCAAAAGTTCAGAAATATTCTGATGCTAAAATGCGAGTATTATGATAAGCACTTTCTGTTTATTTATAATAAACCAATTATTTATAATCTTGTGTTGAGATGAGGATGAGGGTTCCCTTTTGAGTCTGTGGTTCCTCTGAAGGTTTCTTCATCATGGAGTCTGAGGGTTTCCCTCTCGTTGTCATCATCTCTGGCTTGTTCAGTAGGAATAGATAGAAAGAAGCTGCTTTGTGACCGAGTGGAAAAGCTACATTTTTGGTCTTCTGATGGAACGATGGAAAGGTCAAGAGTTCAAATTCCAGCTCCATCAAGCTTCTATTTTTGCCTTTTAAACTCAGCAGTGTAAATGAAGAAATAATAATTGGATATTTTTGGGGCATGTAAATGTTTTGGTTTATTGCTTTTTAGATTGTAATAATTTTTTTTTATGTTTATTTTTTCCTTTAGACATAAAAGTTGCTTTGTTGGATTTTTGTTGTTGTTGTTGTTGTTGTGTGTGTGTGTGTGTGTGTGTGTGTGTGTATAAATGATGTGTGTATATATAGGTGTGTTGAAATAAACAATTTTGTCAATCTTTATTATGAGTTTTATTTACTTGACTTAAACACACGTACACTCTTATTCATGCCTACACACACACACACACACACACACACACACACACACACACACACACACACACACACACCATTCACCTTGACTGTTGATTTCTGTAAAGCTGCTTTGAGACAATGTCTGTTGTGAAAAGCGCTATACAAATAAACTTCACTTGACACACACACACACACACACACACATATATAAGTATACTTTTCCCCTGCATTCAAAATAAATATTGACAGAAGGTCACCATAAACTCAACATGATGTCAAAAACCAGGGTTCTGGACAGAGACCTTCTAAAAACATTACAGTTGTAGCATCATAACTGTTACTTATTAATGACAATAATTAATTATTAATTATAGCGAACACAAAAACATTAATATAGCTTTCGTTTCAATAATAATCATGTTTGTTGTGTTGTGAGTAAATGTTGTGGTGTGTTGTTGTTAGTGTATGTTGTGTTGTGTTGTGTTGTGAGTAAAGGTTCTGTAGTTGCTACTGCTTCAGGCCTGCTGAGGGTTGGTCAGTGAAGACACAGCGCCCTCTACAGCAGTGGCGCAGTAACGCCAGAATAGTCAGGATGGAGGTACTGGAGAGGAGAGAAAGTCCACTGAGGAGGAAGAGCGCTGTATAAGAGCCGGACTGATCCAACAGCCAACCTGAAACACACACACACACACACACACACACACACACACACACACACACACACAGACCAGTTTCATACTGATTTACCACAAGTTACAACTGTTAAAAAGGTTTTCGCTCACAGACACAGACAGAAATAAAGTCAGACATGAGGAAAGATCAAACGGATGGATGGACAGACAATAACAGAGAGACAGAAAGAGATATGAGGACAAACAGATTGATAGACAGACAGCAAAACAGACAGACATGGCTAAACACACAGACAGAAGGACACACCAGATAAAAAAAAGATGGACAGATAGAGCATAAAATGGCTGGAGACGGACAGACAGATGTGAGAAAGTGAATGATAATTATGCGCTGCTCTCACCTGCTATTGGAGGACTGATGAGGTACGGAATGGCGTGTAAAAAGCTAACCACGCCCAGAGCTAAGGACAGGTGGGCGGAGCCTACAACGTCAGAGGTGACCACAGGGATGAGAGCCATAAAGGCCCCGTCGCAGAAGCCGTAGTAAACGGAAAAGGACACCAGTGCAGGAAAAGTTTTTAACAACGGCACAAAGAGACAACCGAGTCCCCCGAATCCCACCGGGACCAGAAATGTGACCACACGGAACCTCCTCAAACACCTGACACAAACAAACAAACAAACAAATCAAATTAAGAATTATTTAATGTTAGTATTGGAGTTAGAATAAATTAGCAGTGCTTTTAGATTAGCATCTGATTCGGATAAGTAACAGACTAGCAACAATGACATATTACTAGTAGACTAGCATTGATTAGGAATTAGATTAGCAGTTTATCCAGTTAACAGTGGTCTTATATGAGTCATTATCACAGATTAGCATCAGATTTTGATTAGTTCCAGACTAGCAACAATAAACTAGTAAACTAGCAGTGGTCTCAGATTAGGAATTTGATCAACAGCAGTCTCATAGCAGTGGACAAACAAGTGTCAAATTAGTAATAGATTAGCATCAGATTCAGACTAGAAACAATCACATATTGCTAGTAGATTAACAGTGAGAATCAGAATTCTCAGATTATTAGCATCATATTCAAATTAGTAGTGGACTAGCAACAACTGCGTATTAATAGGAGACAGTACAGAAGTCTCAGATTAGATTTTAGATTAGCAGTAGTATCAGAATAGCAGTATATTAGCAATGGAATAAGATTGCCATTAAAACAGATTAGCAGCATATTTAAAAATAAAATAAATAGATCATATTAACAGTAGACTAGCAGTGGCCTCAGTTAATGTTATGCCACTGGGAGTAATTTAATCTTGATTAGATTAGCAGTAGTCTAACTAATATGATTAGCAGCATATTTAAAAATAAAATAAAATAATCATATTAACAGTAGACTAGCAGTGGCCTCAGTTAATGTTATGCCACTGGGAGTAATTTAATCTTGATTAGATTAGCAGTAGTCTAACTAATATTAGCATTTATCATAGAATAGCAGGAGATTAGCATTAGATTTAGTTTGAGACTAGCAGTGGAGTCAGATTAAGAATTAGAATAGCAATAGATTTACATTAGCAGATGACTCAGAAGAGTTGTATATTAGCATTAGATTCATATTTAAATTAGTAACAGACCACCATAACAACCATTACATATTAAAAGCAGACTAGCAGTGGTTTAAGATAAGATTAGTTTAGCATTAGATTTAGATTAATTGAAGACTACTAGCAATCACTGTATGAGTAGAGTTTCACTGGTTTTGGATTTAGATTAGTTGTAGATTAGCATAAATTTCAGATTAGTAGCTGTTTAGCAACAATCCCGGATTAAGAGAAAATTAGCAATTTAAGTTATAGCATCCACTGTGAAGAGTTTAGCAGTTGAGCGATAATCTCATATTAGCATTGTATTAGCAGATCAAACAGATTAAACTCAGATTAGCAGCAAATTATACATAGTTTCAAATGAGCACTGAAACAAATGAACACCTGATTAGTACAAAACTGATCATAATATTGACTCACTTCCTGTCTGAGATCCATCCAAATGTAATATTACCCACAATTCCCATAACCCCCAGGATGGACATGAGGAGGACGGCCTGATGATGGCCAAGGTCCACGCTGAGAGAATACGGAACCAGGTACACGAACGGCAAACTGCAGCCAAATGCCATGAACAGCAACGATAGTGAGAGCAACAGGAAGTCAGGTTTGAGCAGAAAGTTGTACTTGTATGATGACGGTGAAAAACGACAGCATTTCGGTCTTCTTTCTTTACTTAAATGCTTTATTGGAAAAAAAGGTTCCTCAGAAGACACCTTCTCACATAGCTGTGAGTAAGGGAGCTCCGGGGTCCCTAGCTTTGGCTCAGCTAGCATTAATTTAGCTAGATTTATATTATTTAGCATTGTATCAGCTAAGTCTGCATCAGTTAAATCTAAATGAGCTAGTTTTGAGCTAGCTAGAGTTAACTCGTGTAGATTTGACTCAGGAAATCCCAAGACACAAAGCTTTGACTTGGATAGTTTTGAGTCGCTCTGAACATCCAAGTCAGCTAGTTCAGGGTTTTGAAGCATTGAACAGACAAATTGTTTATCAATTTCTTTTGTGTCAGTTAGCATTAAGTTGATTAGCTGTAAGTCAGCGATCTGAAGCTTAGCTACCGCTAAATTAGCAAGAACTGATTTTGTGTGATTTGAATCTGACTCAACTGACGAGTCCTTTAAGTCAATTGGCTCACTTTCTGTGTCTTGCTGTGAATCTTTTAAGTTTTCTGTCATCTCAGGATGTAGTAGCATAGGGTCTTCTGAACGTTCCTCATGTTCTTTCGCTTTGTTCATTACCTCCTTTAGTTTGGAATCTTCACAGCTACCTCCTAGACTATTTTCTTCTTCTTTCTCTTTATCCAATTTATTTTCATTCTCAGCAAATATAACTGTTTTTAAATCCTCCTGAACATCAGGTTCCTCCAAGATTGGTTTTACATTCTCCATTTCACCTTCACTTTGCCCCACTACTGGCCTCATAAGAGCACCACAGACACACAAGTTTGAAATAATACCCCCTAAAACAAGAAGAGCCCCTCTCCATGAGTACAGATCGATGAGGAGGCGAATCAGAGGAGGAAGGATGAAGATTCCAATCCCTCTTCCAGACATGGCGATTCCGTACGACAAAGCTTTCTTCTCATTGAAATAAGTTCCCACTATTGCTATGGCTGGTGTGTAACTGAGGGCAAATCCCAAACCTGTGGATCATAGAAAAGCAACAATAATAGTCAATTTCATCTACTTTCACAAACTTAAAACCTTCAAACTTTTCCTCCTGCCACTCTGAAGCCTACAAGCTCCAAATTCTGCCACCCTGAAGCCTCGAAGTTCCTACTCCTGCCATCCAGAAACCTACAAGCTCCAAATCCTCCCATCCTGAAGCCTACAATCTTCTATAGCAACCAGCCCGAGGTCTGAGTTTCTACTGCTACTATTCTGCAGTTTACAAGCATTCACACAATCTAGCCTGAGCCCCACTTACTGCTACTCTTTCCATCCTGAGGTCCACCAGTTCCTACAACTCTTTTGTAAAATGTATAAGCTGCTACACTTGCCACCTTTCTGCCGTCCAGGTTACTTTACAATTCTAAAGGTGCCATTTTTGAGGATTGCAGGCCCCTGCTTATCCCATGATTAGGCATCCAAGCTCATATTCTTTCTATTCTGAGGTCTACAAACTTCTCCTCCTGCCACCATGAGGTCCACCAGACCCTATTAGTTTTTACTTATACCACCCTGAAGCTTACAAGCTCAAACTCCTACCAAGGCCTACAAGTCCCTGCTCCTGAAGGCTGGAGGTCTACAAGGTGCTGTGAAGAATCTAAAAGTTACATCAGTGTTTATTTGGTGAAAGTTCCTGGGATTCAGAGTTGGGTTACGCACATTGTGGAGCTCCACATTCGCATGATTAAAATCATTCCCATGAGGTTCATTTAGATCTTCTGTGTGTCTCACCTGTGAGAATTCCCATAGACATGTACAGGAACTGAAGACTGGTGGCAAAAAAGCTGAGGACGAGTCCAAGAGAAGATAAAAGTCCTCCTGTCATCACTGCCACTCGAGTGGACAGACGGTTTCCTACATGACTACCAAGAGGAGCTGCAGAAAAATGAAGCGGTAATATGTTTTAGTGAACGTCATTTTTATTATTTTATTATACAGTGGAACTCGGTTATCTCGAACTCGGTTATCTCGACAACCCTATTAAGTCGACGTTTTTGAAGTGAAACCACCAAATTCTCATTTTTTATCGGTTATGTCGACTTTTTTGTAAAGCTGCTTTGAGACAATGTTCATTGTTAAAAGCGCTATACAAATAAAAATGAATTGAATTGAAAAATTGAATTATCTCAGTGCAGCCGCAGAACAACTCGCGGAAGTGGCGGAAAAATCAAGTCTTACAGCTGCTACAGGTGTTGTATTGTATACTGGTGAATCTCTGCTGTTAGTTAGTGCTAGTGTTCGTAGTGTTTGTAGTGTTAGTAGTGTTTGTAGTGTTTGTAGTGTTAGTAGTGTTAGTAGTGTTAGTAGGGGCGCGCCGCGGCTTTGGGAAGGAAAGAGCAGCCGGTGAGAGAGTGCCGGTGGGAAGACACGTACCGGGATACGCATGCGCTATAACAACGACCGCTGTGAACCAACATATACCAACAATAACGGACAGTGAGAGTGTGGAAGTTTAAATAAGAGCTGGTGATGATGATAAACGAGCACCATATGTGCGCGATTGAAGCGGAGCTTCAGAGAAAGCGGGCGAGAAAGCACCTGACACGCTGAAGGGGGCGTGGCAGGTGGATTCCTGACATGTACTGTATGTATTTTTATAGCATGCCTTCATCAAACTAATCACGGCAACGCTGTTGTGTAAAAAAACCCTTCAAAAACACGTGCATGCACATTCTCATTTATTAACACATCATGTACATAAAGAAATTTCAAGCAAGGTTAATATATTGCCGCCATTTTGATTGTCGTTTATCTCCATCATCCGTTACCTCGATGCTTTTTGGCGACCCCCTAGGACATCGATATTACCGGGTTCCACTGTATTTACATTTTCTTATATTATATATAAATATACAGTGTGTTTATATACGTACAGTGAGGAAAATAAGTATTTGAACACCCTGCTATTTTGCAAGTTCTCCCACTTAGAAATAATGGAGGGTCTGAAATTGTCATCGTAGGTGCATGTCCACTGTGGGAGACATAATCTAAAATAAAAAATCCAGAAATTACAATGTATGATTTTAAACTATTTATTTGTATGATACAGCTGCAAATAAGTATTTGAACACCTGAGAAAGTCAATGTTAATATTTGGTACAGGAGCCTTTGTTTGCAATTACAGAGGTCAAACGTTTCCTGTAGTTTTTCACCAGGTTTGCACACACTGCAATTTTGTCCCACTCCTCCACACATATCTTCTCTAGATCAGTCAGGTATCTGGCCTGTTGCTGAGAAACACGGAGTTTGAGCTCCCTCCAAAGATTCTCTGTTGGGTTTAGGTCTGGAGACTGTCTAGACCACGCCCGAACCTTGATATGCTTCTTACAGAGCCACTCCTTGGTTATCCTGGCTGTGTGCTTCGGGTCATTGTCATGTTGGAAGACCCAGCCTCGACCCATCTTCAATGCTCTAACTGAGGGAAGGAGGTTGTTCCCCAAAATCCCACAATACATGGCCCCGGTCATCCTCTCCTTAATACAGTGCAGTCGCCCTGTCTCATGTGCAGAAAAACACCCCCAAAGCATGATGCTACCACCTCCATGCTTCACAGTAGGGATGGTGTTCTTGGGATGGTACTCATCATTCTTCTTCTCCAAACATGTTTAGTGGAATTATGACCCAAACCTATTTTGGTCTCATCGGACCACATGACTTTCTCCCATGACTCCTCTGGATCATCCAAATGGTCATTGGCAAACTTCAGACGTGTCTGGACATGTGCTGGTTTAAGCAGAGGAACCTTCCGTGCCATGCATGATTTCGAACCATGATGTCTTAGTGTATTACCAACAGTAACCTTGGAAACGGTGGTCCCAGCTCTTTTCAGGTCATTGACCAGCTCCTCCCGTGTCGTTCTGGGCTGATTTCTCACCTTCCTTAGGATCATTGAGACCCCACGAGGTGAGATCTTGCATGGAGCCCCAGTCCGAGGGAGATTGACAGTCATGTTTAGCTTCTTCCATTTTCTAATGATTGCTCCAACAGTGGACTTTTTTTCACCAAGCTGCTTGGCAATTTCCCCGTAGCCCTTTCCAGCCTTGTGGAGGTGTACAATTTTGTCTCTAGTGTCTTTGGACAGCTCTTTGGTCTTGGTCATGTTAGTAGTTGGATTCTTACTGATTGTATGGGGTGGACAGGTGTCTTTATGCAGCTAATGACCTCAAACAGGTGCATCTAATTTAGGATAATAAATGTAGTGGAGGTGGAGATTTTAAAAAGCAGACTAACAGGTCTTTGAGGGTCAGAATTCTAGCTGATAGACAGATGTTCAAATACTTATTTGCAGCTGTATCATACAAATAAATAGTTTAAAAATCATATATTGTGATTTCTGGATTATTTTTTTTATATTATGTCTCTCACAGTGGACATGCACCTACGATGACAATTTCAGACCCTCCATGATTTCTAAGTGGGAGAACTTGCAAAATAGCAGCGTGTTCAAATACTTATTTTCCTCACTGTATATATTATGGCTGTAAATCGATTAAAATATTTCATTGTGATTAATCGCAACTTAATCACACATTTATATCTGTTCTAAATGTAACATAAATTAACACTTCAAGGTTTTAAAACTTTAATTAACATGCGCATGAACATATATTGATTAATGCATATTATTATTATTAATGCTTTATGCAAATGTATGTTTATTATTCGTGAAACCAAACTCAACATAGAGCATGAAGACTAAATATTCTTGTAAATGTTTTGAAGTCATTATGGTGTATTCAATTACTTAAATCATCTGGAACTAGGAGACCCAAGAACCTGCTCCAGCATGGCAAAGCCCCTGTGCACAAATCAAGCTCCATGAAGATCTGCTTTACATGGGTTGGAAGATGTGGAAGATCTCATGCTATAGAGCTCCAACCCTATTAAATACCTTTGGAGATGAATGTGTATGCTGACTGCACCCCAGGAACCTCCTCATCTTCTCACCTACATCATTACTAACACCTTTATAGCTAAATGAATCTACAGAAAATCTAGTGGAACATCTTCCCAGAAGAGTGGAGCTCATAATAACAGTAAATAGCAATTTTATAGACAGGTGTCCACAACCTTTTGCCTGTACAGTGTTGTAATGGGCATTTATTTTTCTGGTTTATGTAACATTAGTCTCCAGTGTCAGCAGAAGTGTAACAGTCAGAAGTTTCAGGATAGCGGAGTTTCTGATCTAAATCACATGATGTTTCTTATGAAGTTTGGAATAAAGGTACTGGTGTAACTAATAAAACATTTCTGAGTTTATGCCTGGTGGATTTGTTACTTTACTTTTACTGAACCCTGTGATGAGTGCTTTTTCTCACCACAGAGCATAGTGGTGCAGTCCAGCAAGGAGTGAATCCATGCTGTTGTGGAGTAATCTGTGGAGAACTGCATCTGGAACTCCATGAGGAAGATCGACACACACCTGCGATAACAACAACAACAGATCGATCCACAGATCGATCCACTATATTTAGAAATATATCTAAAAATGTCAAACTATTCTATCTATCTATCTATCTATCTATCTATCTATCTATCTATCTATCTATCTATCTATCTATCTATCTGTCTGTCTCTCTCCTAAATGTTGTTTACTGTGGGTCCTTCGTGCTGCTGAAGCACGATGGTGGAAGCTCGGTTATTTTCCATAAAAAGCCCTGATGTGAGAATGAAAGCTTGCTCTGTTCCTGCTCTGTCACTGCTGATACATTGCTGGTGAATGAGACTCCTGATGAGCTCTTTTTTAACGCAATTTAAATCTCCTCATATATCAGTCTCATTTTCATGTTAAAAGTTAACGTTACTTTGGATCTCAGAAAACCAACAGCATGTGGAACACGATTCTGAACACCAGGGACTTTGCAGTCCACTTTATTGTAAATAAAAAAGTACCATATTGTGTTGTATCATATCACACCCTACTGTATGATACTGTCTCATACCATACTGTCTCATATCATACCATACTGTCTCATAGCATACTGTCTCATATCATACCCTACTGTCTCATATCATACTGTCTCATATCATACCATACTGTCTCATAGCATACTGTCTCATATCATACTGTCTCATATCATACCCTACTGTCTCATATCATACTGTCTCATATCATACCCTACTGTCTCATATCATACCATACTGTCTCATATCATACTGTCTCATATCATACTGTTTCATATCATATCATACTGTCTCATATCATACTGTTTCATATCATACCATACTGTCTCATATCATACTGTCTCATATCATACCCTACTGTCTCATACCCTACTGTCTCATATCATACTGTCTCATATCATATTGTATCATTATCATATTTTATTATATAGTATTGTTGATATTATGCGATATGATAAGACACGAGACAGTACCTTCTGATAGGCTACAATATGATCTTATATATTTTTCATATCATATTGTATTGTTTCACATTGTATTCTGTTGTATCATATGGCATTAAACTGTTTCGTATTGTATCGTGACTCACCTGGTGATGGAGCGAGTGCAGATCAAGGTGACGAAAGTAGCAGCAACGACCATCCATCCCCATCCTCCATCTATGTTTTTTTTCATCCTTCCATCCATCCATTCACCCATAATTGAAGTTATTAAAGAACAATAATAATGTAGAGAGAAGAGGATATTATGATAAACAATAGTGAAGATATGATTGAATAAATAATAAATAAATAATCCAAATAGTGATGTGTACTGGATACAGGTGCAGGATAAAATGATATAAAATGATATAATGGTGATTGTGAAGCAGACAGTACAGTTACATTAACATGTAATATGAAAGAAGTGTTTTTAGTGTTAGAGAATTTTACAGTAGAACTGATTCGATGTAAAGATTCAGAAATGCAGTAACTGTAATCTAATGGTGTAAAAGAATAAAGAAGTTTGATTTGTTTTTATATCAACATCAATTATATTTAAAGAATTACAGCGACTCCAGTTTAGTTTCTGTTTCTGCTCAATTAAAGAAACAGGAAATTCTTTAAAAAAAATTTATCATCAATATTTGTCTAATAATTAAAATATAATGAAGAAATTAGAGATTTTATTGAATTCGGACATAAATATTGAAGCTGCACTCATTCTCTCACCTTCGTTTCTGTCCTGCAGGAACACACCGAACCTTCAGCTCTCAAAATCCACCAGTCCACCAGTCCATCAGTCCATCAGTCCATCAGACCATAAATCCATAAACAGCCATAAAATGATGAAACGAGTTGAGGAACACAGATTTCTCGTTATTCATGATGCAGCGTTTTTTAACTCCAGAGATCAGAACTGATGTTCACGGTACAGAAAACCACGAAGAAGCTCCGAAACACTCAGTTCCATTTCTTCACTTTTATTAATTATACATAAACATTCATCTGGTTTCAGTGAACACACACTCTGTGGCCAAGAAGGAATGTTTATTTGTTTATTTATTTATTTAAGTAATTGTTTATTAGAATTTGCTGTAAATTATTTACATTTGTGGCACTTTTACACATTTCATAGTTAAATTCACAAAAAACAACAACAACAAAAAAAAACAACTCTCTACAACCTAAATATTAAATGAAAAAAAGAAAATAGAACAATGAGATTTTATTTCAATCAAAAATTTGACTTAAAAAAGTTTAAATAACGTGATATTTGTATAAACAAAGATTAATTATTTTTATAATCATTAAAATAAAATTATTTTAATGTTACAGCAGATCTATGCTTATTTTTAATCATTTAATTTAAACAAAAAAATAAATGGTGACCAACAAATTTACAAAATAAAACAAACATGAGAAAATCAAATCTTCACACAAACATGAAAAATTTATGAGAGGGATTTTATTTCTCAGCTTTTAGAAAAAAGGGAAAAAAAGCAAACATTAAAATATTATTTTACAAACTTTTACAAAGAAATATAAAATAAAAGACAAAATATAAATAAAATATAAATTCCTTCTTGATTTTTTTCATGGAAAATACAGAATTTATATAAAGAAAGAAAAAAGAAAAGAAAAAAAAAAGGTCTAAATTTCTCTCAATTAAAATGTTTAAAAACAAAAAAACATTTTAAATTTTTTTTTATGAATTTAATCTATAAACTTTTAATCTATAAACACTTTTTTTACACCTTTAAGACTAAGCTCCGCCCACTTCATAATTGTTTTTACACACACACACACACACAGCAAAAATCAAGAAATGTAATATTTTAATAAATGTTAATTTATTTTTATGATTCAACATTAAATTCTTAAACTCTTTATTGGGATAAATATTAAAATGTAGCTTTTAAAAAGCTCAGATTTTTTTCTTGTATTTTTTGCATATTTCATCCTCATTTGCATATTTTAAAATATAACAAACCTAAAACCTCATTTGCATGAAAAAAGGAACGTTTTTTTGTTTTGTTAAAGAACTGAGTCATCAGAAAAACTACACATTTCCTTTACCACCATCTACTGTACATATTTACAATAAACCCACAGCGTGAAAAAGTAAACGCCCCTCCTCAGGGTAAATTAGTGATAAAACATCTTTATCTTACAATAATAAAAACTTTAAAAACGTTTAAAGGTTATTTACACATGACACATTAACACCGTTAGCGTTGAGGCAGAGACGCGAGGAGACGTTACTCAGTGATCTTCAGAGGACTTCAAGAGCTCCAGGAAAGCTCCAACTGCTCCGAAGTATCCCTACACACACACACACACACACACACACACACACACACACACACACCTTAGTATAATGTTGTATACACGCAGTCATCAGCATAAAAACATTTATGATGTCACAGTTTTTAAACAGTTCAATAAAAATTTTTTTACCTCGTGCTCGAGGAAAAGAGCCTTCAGTTGTCCATTGGACCAGAAGTCCATGGCGTAGGCGAGCAGCTTCATAGACAGCGTGTTGATGCGTAGAAAATTCCCCACAAACAGCACCCTGTCGATGTTCTGCTCAAAAATACAGTAATTACAGTACTTTTACATTCTCTTATAAAACATTTAATAAACACATTTTACTTATAATTTTTGCAGCACCTGCCATGGTCTCTCACACACACACACACACACGCACACACACGCACACACACGCACACACACGCACACACACGCACACACACACCTCATTAATGGCACACATGCGTGCGATGGAGCCGATGTTGTTGGTGATGGTGACGAGTGTGGCTCTGGCCAGATCTTCTTTAGTGGTGCTGTCCCTCTTCTCCTTACTCATCATGTGACCAAAACTACACACACACACACACACACACACACACACACACACACACACACACACACACACACACACACACACAAACACAAACACAAACACACGGGACGATTTTTGAGTGGGGTCGTGGAATAGAGTGAGGAAGACCAGCGTCGGGGTGTGGAGTGGAGAAGAGTGGAAGGGGGGTTGTGGGGGAGGGTGGAACAACTTCCTCCATATATGATTGTGATAAAATCGTCATCTTTATCTTACAATCATACACACTAACAGTTTAAAGGTTATTTACAGTTTACACATTAACATCACACACACACACACACACACACACACACACACACACACACACACACACACACACACACACACACACACACACACACACACCTACCTGGAGGCTACAGTGCTCCCCTGCAGGCTGAAGCGTTGATAATCCCCTCCGTAAATGTCCTTTACCAGTTTGTCCACATTGTTTCCATCTCCTTTACTGGCCATCTCCAGAGCTTCCTCAAACGTCTCACATCCCGTCAGCAGGCAGCACAGACCCAGAAACGTCCCTCCACCAAGACTGCAGCACAACACCATCATCATCATCATCATCATCATCATCACACTACATCATTACTCCCTCCACATAACCTGTGTTTCTTTTTCAGTCCGTCTGTGTTTCTTTTTCAGTCCATCCGTCAGTCTGCGTTTCTTTTTTCATCCGTCTGCGTTTTTTTTTTTCAGTCCGTCTGTCGGCCTGCGTTTCTTTTTCTGTCCGTCTGCGTTTTTTTTTTCAGCCCGTCTGCGTTTCTTTTTCAGTCCGTCTGTCGGCCTGCATTTATTTTCAGTCCGTCTGTGTTCTGTTTTAGTCCGTCTCTTGACCTGTGTATCTTTTTCAGTCCGTTTGCGTTTCTTTTTTAGTCCGTCTGTCGACCTGCATTTCTTTCTCCGTCCGTCTGTGTATCTTTTTCAGTCCGTCTGTGGGTTTTTTTTCAGCCCGTCTGTGGGCCTGCGTTTCTTTTTCAGTCCGTCTGTGTTTCTTTTTCAGTCTGTCTGTGTTTCTTTTTTAGTCCGTCTGTCGACCTGCATTTCTTTCTCCGTCCGTAGGTGTTTCTTTTTCAGTCCGTCTGTGTATCTTTTTCAGTCCGTCTGTGGTTTTTTTTTCAGCCCGTCTGTGGGCCTGCGTTTCTTTTTCAGTCCGTCTGCGTTTCTTTTTCAGTCCGTCTGTCGGTCTGCATTTCTTTCTCCGTCCGTCTGTGTTTCTTTTTCAGTCCGTCTGTGTTTTTTTTTCAGTCCGTCTGTGTTTCTTTTTTCAGTCCGTCTGTCGATCTGCGTTTCTTTTTTAGTCCGTCTGTGTTTCTTTTTCAGTCCGTCTGCGTTTCTTTCATCTGTTTGTTTTTTTTTCAGTCCGTCTGTGGGTTTTTTTTTTTTAGTCCGTCTGTCGGCCTGTGTTTCTTTTACAGTCGGTCTGTGTTTCTTTTTCAGTCCGTCTGTGGTTTTTTTTTTCAGTCCGTCTGTCGGCCTGCGTTTCTTTTTCAGTCCGTCTGCGTTTCTTTTTCAGTCCGTCTGTCGGCCTGCGTTTCTTTTTCAGTCGGTCTGTGGGTTTTTTTTTCAGTCCGTCTGTCGGCCTGCGTTTCTTTTTCTGTCTGTGTTTGTTTTTGACCCCTGACCTTGTGCCGGTGATGCGTTTGTATTTGTTCTGCGAGTGGACAGCAAGGACACTGACTCCGGAGCCGATGTTGACCAGCAGCATGGGGAACGGGTCCTCCAGACGACATGGTCGCTTCACACAGCGCTGAAAATCGGTCGCATTCTCCAAATAATAACACTCTGTTTTCCCATTAAACCCCACAGAGTCCAAATACAGCAACCCTCTGGTCAGACAGTCCAACTCGTCCAGCTTCAATAACTCCACCCCCACCATCTACACAGAGCGAGAGAGAGGAGACAAAGAAGCTAAAACATCATCCAGCATGGCGTACGTAAATATCGCTGTTGGTCAGCGCTTATTCTTCATCTCACCATCCTGAAGTCTTCCTCAAACTTGTATGCCCCACCCCCAGTAGCACACACAGTCCTGTAGAGCTTGCTGATGCTCTTCTCCTGCACTGCAGCGAGGAACGGCGTGACGTCGGCTGTTTGGAAGCGGATGAAATGCAGCGTTCCGACTCTCCCGCACACGCTCAGGTCACGGAGCTCCAGCTGATCGTCTCGAACAGCACACTTCCTGTGCAGAGTCTTGGACCTGAGGTACGAGCAGATGGACTGTAAGCTCCCCAGCTCCTCTTCCTCCTCTTCGGTCATGTTGTTTGGCTCAAAGTACACCAGCTTCACCAGAGAGCCTCCAATATCCAGACCAAACCAGGGGAATGCTGGACAAGGCAGGACAGAAGAAAGAGTAATGGATCAGATACTCTGGACCACTATTTAGAAGGTTGTTGGGTCTAATCTCACCATCTTAATCCTGATTTGTGAGTTTCTAAAATCCCAGTTCAGATTTAATGTCTGCTTGGTACGAATAAGAAACCAAGCAGAAGACCTTTTATTAGAACTTAATGACCACTACACCCCTTAGATGTTACACCCCCCCCCAGTCCAATAGCCACAAAGAGTAGGACAATTTGAGGACTGTCCATCTTCAAGTGGAAACATCTACAGTATTTGGTTCCTCATCATCAATTCTTCTCCATGGCCTACACAAATGAACGATTTGTAGGTGCATGTGCTCGAATAAACCTCTTAAGAGGAGTTGAGCATTTTCAAGAATCTGTGTGACAACAGGGGGCGCAGTTTAGAGGTGTTCTGTAGATGGAGAGAGGAATGGAAAGTGTAAAAAGATCTTCCATGAGAACACGAGGATTTTTCAGCTTCTAAATTGTAATAATAAAGTTCTTCTGGTCAGTGCTTATGGCAACCCTTTAGAGTGTTCTGGTAAAACGTTGTGAAACTGGTGTGGAAATCCATGTGGAAATTTCCCTCTGAACTTCAACTACACGTACCAGAGTTCAACAGAAACGAGACAGGAAGAAATGATAAAGCGCCGCGTGAAATTGGCTTCAGTTCTGGCATTCAGTAGCGTCACATAGTCGGTTTCAAAAGTCCAACATATTAAGGCCGGTTTTATTACACAAGCAGCGTTACACAACCTTACACAACATTGTGTTCTGGGTCGGACGAAGAGAAGCAAAGTTCAGACTGACCCTGAAACAAGACGACCTGAAGTAACCTTGGAGTTACACAGTCCTGATTTCATCAAGCACCATGTCCATTAATATGTAGAACACACACACACACACACACACACACACACACACACACACAGATTAGTGTAGTGAGTGTGTGTTCAGTAGAAACGATGATGCTCACGGTGCTCTGAATCGTGACTGAGGACTGCTGAGTAGAGACGAGAGTGAAGAACCAGTTCACTTCAGCGAGCACTAAACCAGTCATTATAACATACAGCTTCAACACCATAAACACCTCAAACAGTTCAGCACCAGGAGCCCATCCCTGCAACGCACAAAATTACTGATACACACTTTCGATTGGGTGGTTATGAGATCCAATCCCACAACCACCGAGCCGCCACTGCTGGTACTCTATAGATAAACCTATAGATAGAAAGGTAGGCAGACGAGCAGAAGGACAGACTGACAGAAAGGTTGACAGATACAGACAGAAGGGTAGACATGTAGGCAGACAAAACTAGAAGCAGAAGGGTGGCCAGACAGACAGATACACCGAAAGGTAGACATGTAAGCAGACAGACAGAAGGGTGGACAGACAGACAGAGACAGAAAGGTAGACATGTAGGCAGACAGAGAGACAGATATACAGAAGGATGGACAAACAGATACCGATAGACAGACAGACAGCAAGAAGGTTAGACAGACAGACATATAGAGACAGAAAGGTAGACATGTAGGCAGACAAACAAGCAGAAGGGTGGACAGACAGACAGACAGACACAGATAAAGACAGAAAGGTCGACATGTAGGCAGACAGACAGAGAAGCAGAAGGGTGGACAGAGCTACAGACAGACAGACAGACAGACAGGTCGACATGTAGGCAGACAGACAGACAAGCAGAAGGGTGGACAGACAGACAGACAGACAGACAGACAGAAAGGTCGACATGTAGGCAGACAGACAGACAAGCAGAAGGGTGGACAGACAGAAAGACAGATAAAGACAGAAAGGTCAACATGTAGGCAGACAGACAGACAAGCATAAGGGTGGACAGACAGACAGACAGATGGACATGTAGACATACAGACAGACACACAAGCAGAAGGGTGGACGGACAGACAGACAGACGGACAGACAGACAGACAGACAGACAGACAGACAGACAGACAGACAGACATGTAGACATGCAGACATGCAGACAGACAGGCAGGTTGTTTAGTCAGTAGTTTATTATTGAGTGTACACTGAGTCTCTGCTCCTTCTTACCGCTTTCCTTCTTCCATTTCAGCTTCATCTCCACACTCAGGTGTAAAATCTGCTGCTGAAATCTGCACAAAACCGCGTCTTTCCGAACAAACCGGAGCGACGGAACAAACCGGGGAACTTAAATACAGTTCAACTTCAGACCCGCTCGAGTCTCCGGTTAGAGGACTGTTGTGTACACACACACACACACACACACACGCACGCACGCGCCCTTTAAACGCCTCGTGCGTACCAAACTCGCGCGCTGTTTGGTCAGATTCGCGTTCCAGGAGCCCCGCGCGCACGAGGCACGAGCGCCGATTGGTTCCTGTCGCGAGATGCACCGCGTCCTCGCGCACGGCGGCGTCGACGCTGATTGGCTGAGTGGGTCATGAGTGCTTTCACCGCACCGCCTGACTGCACGCCGACCAATCAGAGCGCACAGAACTGGACCAATCAGAGCCCAAGGAGAGGCGCAGCGAGCAAAAGTATTGGGACACCCGACTTTCCAGATCTGCTTCCATGATGTGGGAGTGTGTGGAAGATCTCCTGCTATAGAGCTCCAAACCTGCTGAACATGAGTGACTGTAAACATTGACTGAACCCCAGGAACCTTCTCACCTTCTCACCTACATCACTACCTGACTTTACTAACACACCTAGAGCTGAGTCAATCTCCACAACATCTAGTGGAACATCTTTAGAGAAAGTGGAGCTCATAATAGCAGCAAATGGAGACCAAATGTGGAATGGGATGTTCAAAAAGTTTCTCAAAGCAATCTCATGCTCAGATCGATCTATCTATCTATCTATCTATCTATCTATCTATCTATCTATCTATCTATCTATCTATCTATCTATCTATCTATCTATCTATCTATCTATCTATCTATCTATCTATCTATGTCTCTTATTTGTTTTGTTTCTTCAGGAAGGAATCATCATGATGTATGTGATTAGATAAATATTGATTCTTCTCCCTTTCAGAAGCTCATTACAGCAGGGTCAAAAGGTCACAGGTCAAAGATCAGAGTCTCAGAACCACTGAACAATTTCACTGTAGTGCACATTTATACTGAACCATCTATCAGTCTCTCTCTCTCTCTCTCTCTCTCTCTCTCTCTCTCTCTCTCTCTTTCTCTCTCTCTCTCCCTCTCTCTCTCTCTCTCTCTCTCTCTCTTGCTCTCTCCATCCCTCTCTCTTTCTCACTTTCTCTTATTTGTATAGCGCTTTTCACAACAGACATTGTCTCAAAGCAGCTTTACACAAATCAACAGTGAAGGTGATGGTGTGTGTTTATTCCTGATGAGCAGCCGTGGTGTCTGTGGTGAAGGAAAAACTCCCTTAGATGTTATTAGGAAGAAACCTTGAGAGGAACCAGACTCAAAAG
>MU551523.1:75931-88018 GCA_024362625.1 Silurus asotus
ACACACACACACACACACACACACACACACACACACACACACACACACACGAATAATAATGGACGAAATTCTCTCATTCATTAAAAAACAGTTTACATCTGAATATTTGTATAATTGTGTGTGTGTGTGTGTGTGTGTGTGTGTGTGTGTGTGTGTGTGTGTGTGTGTGTGTGTGTGTGTGTTTTATCCACCTGTTGAGAAATAAAAGACTCTTGGTCTTTAATACGGATGAAATCAATAACAAGCTGAAGATTTGGTAATTGGTTGTAAATAAGAGTGAATAATGACTCGGCTGTCAATCACACACTCATTAGAATATTAGGCCACACCCACCAGGTCTGTGTTTGTGTTCGAGCGTTTGAACACATTTCCTTCCTGGTTTTATAAAAAAGTTTTTAAAAAGTTTGCTGAAGGATTTAAACGCAATCTGGAGGGTAGATGTTGTAGAGATGAACCGTCTTCACTGCAGAGATATAATAAAAAAAACAGACAGCTGAGAAACATCTACAATGAGCCATCATTTGGTTCATGCTAGCATGCTAGTCACACAAGAGTCAGCTGATATAAACTCAGTCTTTAATATGCATAATGTAAAAAAAATCCATGAGATGATAGTTAGATTATCGTCACATTCTGTCTTAAACAGTTTTAATGATAAATAAACACAGATCTGAAACACACACACCAAGAGCGAACAGAAACAACAATCAACGTGGTATTTCTCAATTTAACCAGATTACAGCTCCAAAACATACAACACTCGTGAACCTGATAGCCACTAGATGACTAGCTAAAACCGCTAAAACCGCTACAACCGCTAAAACCCATAAAGTTCAAATGTACTGATGATCTCATTCTTTCATGGTAAGAGTTCACCAGCTTTCAGAAAAAGCCTGAGAACTTACGAGAGCTCATGGAATTTGGGCATTGAAACAGACTTTGGAGCACCATGATGTAGCTGAAGCTGCTTCAGAGCCCATTATATTCCAATCAGATCTTTTCCTGTGGACAGAGACTTTGTGCATTTGATCAGTAAAAGATAAAAACACACAGGAGTATGAGAGAGAGCGAGTGGATGAAGTTCTGTGGAGTCCAAATGGGCCGTTTGTGTTTCTAACAGAAGAACTTGTGTGTGAAGGAGAACAGGAGAGAAGATGTGATGATACTCCCTCACCCTCACACTCACACATGGAGGTGGAAGTTTAATGGTTTGGGGTTGTCTCTCATTCCGTACTTCATCATCATGCAGTTCTGTCTGGACTTCACCGTACAACAAGAAGATGAGCCGAAACGCACGTCTGAGTTCTGTACGTGTTATTTAGAGAGCAGACAGACGTCTGGAGTGATGTCTATTATGGAACCACCTGCCCAGTCACCACACCTCAATCCTACTGAACTGCTCTGAGATGAATGAACTGGATCATAATTAATACATAAATCACCAACTGGTGAAGTGAAGTGTCCAGAAAGCTGTTCTTCATGCTAAGGGAGGATTTTTTAGTGGAAATAAAGTGGAACATCTGGACATTTATAGATTTTTAGAAACAGAAGGAACATGCATGTGTCTCTCAAACACCATAAAACACTCGGAGTTTCCACACGTCCACTGTATTATTGTGCTTGTGCTAAAGGAAGAGATCTGCAGTCAGCGTCCACATCGCCATGATGAAGCGCACGAGTCCACCTCAGCAGTCACAGAACAACTGATAACCTCAGACTGTGCAGCAGAAAGGTCAGAAAATCGTCGCTAGTAGGAGTCATGGAGAGGGATGGAGTTTCAGCTCCTTCAGAACAGAAATTGAAAACTGATGGCCAACAATTTCATCAATCAATAATGAATCTTCTTTTGATGTTGGTCTAAAAGTATTTATGTGAAATAGTTTAAGTGTAAATAGTGTACAATTATTATTATTATTATTATTCATTTAATATTATCTAACAACTTCGAACTATCTTCATGGACAGAAAAGAGTGAAAACTATTTCCCAAAGACACACTGCATGTATGTACACACACACACACACACACACACACACACACACACACACACACACACACACACACACACACCCATCCATTCATCCAGACACACACCAACACTTTATTGCTAAAAGTTTGCGGACACCTGGTAGTAAGTATAGTCACAATTTATTAATCTGTATTTTCTTTACTCTTCTGGGAAGATGTTCCACTAGATTTTGGAGTGTGTTTGTGGGCATTTGTGTTCATCAGCCACAAGTGTGTAATCAGGTAGTGATGTAGGTGAGATGGTGAGGAGGCCTGGGGTTCAGTCAGCATTCACATACATCCCAGAGCTGTTCAGTAGAGTTGAGATCAGAGCTCCACAGCAGGAGATCTTCCACTCCAAACTATCTAAAGCAGATGTTGGACTCTGATGAACAAGAGGAATTTATGAACTCTGTTCATAAATTCTAATTCTGTGTGTGTGTGTTACAAGAAAACAAACCGTGCTGACGAGAACAGAAGATTAATGTGATGTTTGTGATCAGTGAAGCGTGGTTTAAAAGACACAACTACGATCGCTAAAACATTAAACTCGCCCGAGAAAGAAAAACATGAAACCACTAACGAAGGAGAAATAAAACGAGGGATTACGACCATAACAATGAGTCCGTCTTCACAATGAGGGAAAATGAAACATGAGAGAATTATTAGTGTCTGGAAAGGAAAAGTTTGCAGAAGTAAAATCAGAAACATTCAGCAGATGGAAGTTTTAATGCTGTGAAGAGAATCTGTCCTTTCAATTATAACCTTCAGTACAGTTTTATTGTCACACGTACACACACACACACACACACACACACACACGTTCTCACACACATATAAACTAATAAGATAATGTGTGTTTGTGTTGATGCTCAGCCAAATGAACTTTTTTCCGAACTGTAAAACTCAGATTACGTCTTCGTGGTGAGAGAATAAAAATAAAATATATGAAAATAAATAAATAAAGAGCAGATTTGGCAGAGAGAAGAACCAACAAATATCAGCAGCGTCTCCGACATGCTCTCACAAATCTGCATCCCCTACATCCACTTCAACAACCTGAAAACCCCCGTGAAATTTCTATCAAACCTTTTCCCCACTGGGGTTACTGCAGTGTGTTACTCTTCTGTTTCAATGCAGTGTGTTACTCTGCTCTTTCACTGCTATGTGTTACACTGGTGTGTGTTTCACAGCTGTGTGTTACTCTGGTGTGTGTTCACGGCTGTGTGTTACTCTGCTATTTCACTGTAGTGTGTTACTTTGCTGTTTCACTGCTGTGTGTTACTCTGCTATTTCACTGTAGTGTGTTACTTTGCTGTTTCACTGCTGTGTGTTACTCTGCTGTTTCACTGCAGTGTGTTACTTTGCTGTTTCACTGCTGTGTGTTACTTTGCTGTTTCACTGCAGTGTGTTACTTGTCTGTTTCACTGCAGTGTGTTACTCTGCTGTTTTACTGCAGTGTGTTACTTGTCTGTTGCACTTCAGTGTATTACTCTTCTGTTTCACTGCTGTGTTACTCTGGTGTGTGTATTACGGCTGTGTTTTACTCTGGTGTGTGTTTCATGGCTGTGTGTTACTCTTTTGTTTCACTGCAGTGTGTTACTCTGGTGTGTGTTTCACTGCTATGTGTTACTCTGGTGTGTGTTTCACGGCTGTGTGTTACTCTGCTGTTTCACTGCTGTGTGTTACTCTGGTGTGTGTTTCACGGCTGTGTGTTACTCTGCTGTTTCACTGCTGTGTGTTACTCTGCTGTTTTACTGCAGTATGTTACTCTGGTGTGTGTTTCACTACTGTGTGTTACTCTGCTGTTTAACTGCTGTGTGTTACTTTGCTGTTTCACTGCTGTGTGTTACTCTGGTGTGTGTTTCACTGCTGTGTGTTATTCTGATGTTTTACTGCAGTATGTTACTCTGGTGTGTGTTTCACTGCTGTGTGTTACTCTGCTGTTTCACTGAAGTGTGTTACTCTTCTGTTTCACTGCAGTGTGTTACTTGTCCGTTTCACTGCAGTGTGTTACTCTTCTGTTTCACTGCAGTGTGTTACTCTTCTGTTTCACTGCTGTGTTACTCTGGTGTGTTTTTCACAACTGTGTGTTACTCTGGTGTGTGTTTCACGGCTGTGTGTTACTCTGGTATGTGTTTCATGGCTTTCTGTTACCCTGCTGTTTTACTGATATGTGTTACTCTGGTGTGTGTTTCACGGCTGTGTGTTTCACTGCCATGTGTTACTCTGTTGTTTTACTGCTGTGTGTTACTCTGTTGTTTCACTGCTGTGTGTTACTCTGGTGTGTGTTTCACTGCTGTGTGTTACTCTGTTGTTTCACTGCTGTGTGTTACTCTGGTGTGTGTTTCACTGTTGTGTGTTACTCTGGTGTTTCACTGCTGTGTGTTAATCTGTTGTTTCACTGCTGTGTGTTACTCTGCTGTTTCACTGCAGTGTGTTATTCTGCAGTTTTACTGTTGTGTGTTACTCTGTTGTTTTACTGCTGTGTGTTACTCTGGTCTGTGTTTTACTGCTGTGTGTTACTCTGCTGTTTCACTGCAGTGTGTTACTTGTCTGTTTCACTGCAGTGTGTTACTCTTCAGTTTCACTGCAGTGTGTTACTTTGCTGTTTCACTGCTGTGTGTTACTTGTCTGTTGCACTGCAGTGTGTTACTCTTTTGTTTCACTGCAGTGTGTTACTCTGGTGTGTGTTTCAAGGCTGTGTGTTACTCTGGTGTGTGTTTCACGGTGACAGACTCTACCCACTAAACCAGGCTACACATACTGAGCCACCTGGAACAGACTCCACCCACTTAATCAGACTCCACTCACTGAACCAAGTGAATTTTAAATATGAATAAATGCAGTTTATTATAAATCATAAAGAATCTGCAGTGAATTGTGCTTTAATGTCATTGTCTGTTTATTAACTGATATTAATTAATTCAGTAATTGATGTAAATGAAGCTGAAACTTCATGCAAATTCACAGAGGGAGAACAAGAGAGAAGACGGATAAATGAAGAACAGATTAGTGAGCAGTGCGGATGAGTGGAAGTTAAGATTAATATTCCACTTCCTGTCTCCAGCTGAAGGACAAGAACGTCCCATCAACATGTCCAATATACACACACACTGTGTTTGTGTGTGTGTACTTGAAGCATTTGAGGTGTTAAGAGAATGAGGCATATACATTACTACACAAGGACACACACACACACACACACACACACACACACACACACACACACACACACACACACACTGACAGCAGGAGAAGATTTATAACTGTAGATGGACCAGAGGAAATAAAATCCGCCTTCTTTTTCTTTTCCTCTCCTTCACCTCATCCTTTCAGGGAGGTTTATTCAGGTGCTCAGGAAAGTGTCAATTTTTTTCAATTAAACATTAAAGTGAAGAATCTGGCAAAGCAGAGTTATTACATCATCACATGCAAAAGCCAATCAGGTTCCAGTATGCAAATAAATGCCTGAAAGTGTGGCCTTAGAGCATCAACAAACCTCAGGATTGCTGCAATAATACAAACCCAATTTACCCACTAAACCACCTGTAACAGACTCCGCCCACTAAACCACATGACTCCACCCACCACTACATCGTAAACAAGTACAAATATATTTGATATTTATTTATTTAAATGTATTATATATTATTATTTATTACATGCATAATTTTGCAGTAGCTCCATTTCAGATAATAAAACTTCAGCTTTTTATTGTTTTAATGTGAGAACATGTTTTTAACGTGTAAAAGTTTTGGCCCCCACTTCCTCCCTTTTCTTTCATTTTCAGTTCATTGATTCTTTGATGTATTCAGTAAAACAGACAATTTCCTGTTAAATGAAGCAGAGAAGATCTTCAGGATGTGTTGTAGCGAAGCAGAACATCATGTAGATCTCCTGGTCATGTAAATTAGTGATGGTTACTGTTTAACTCACAGCTACTTCAATCAATCTGTGATCTATAATCAGAATTATGATATAAAACCACATCTGAAAGACAAGAAGCACATGGACATCTAAGTGGGGAGCAAATGTCCTCATGTTTTTGGGAAAATCAGACAGTTTGTATCATGTGCTGAAGTTTTCCTTCGATTCCTGAGGTTAGCGTAAGCATTAGCAAAAGCTGTTGCATAGCACTGATTGATTTAGCATTAATGGAAACACTTCTAGATGAATGAATCTTTCAGAAGAGTGGAGCTCATTATAACAGTGAATGAGACTAAATGTGGAATGGGATGTTCAAAAAGAAGCACCTACAGATCTAATGCTCAGGCGGTAACAAACGTTTGGTCAATAGTATTGTTCCTATAAAAGCACTGGAAGTTCTACTGTTTTTGCCAAACATGGATTTGGATTTGATATAAGAATTAATCAGACTTTCATTTTATTTTTCCAGGTCATCAGAAAGATTGAAACACAGGTGTGATGAGGTGATTTGTGATTCTCAGGTTTGTTCGTTTGACATTTTGGAATAAATACAGAGATAAGATACAAATGTTCTGGAACTAAGAGAAACCTCTACGTGATGGAAAATACCAAATTTTGGAAAGAGAAATGATCTGTTCAAGATTCACAACACACCAGCTCATGAGTGAAGCATGGTGGTGGTGGTGGTGACATGGCTTCCGCTTGCATGGTAGCTTCATGAACAGATCCTTTCTTTCTCCACACTGTGATCTGAATTCATTCTGCTGCTTCATCATTAATTGAGATTGGCTACAGAAGCAGCTATGGATTCATGATTTTAAGAGATGGATAGATGGATGGATGGATGTTGGTTTTGAGGGACAGATTTGTTTTGAGGGCTGGATGGATAAATAAATGGATAGATAGATGCTTTTGAGAGATGGACAGATGGATAAATACATGTTTGAAGAAATGGATGCTTTTGAGAGATGGATGATTTTTTTTCTTTCTTTTGCTCCTAAATGGCTGACTGTTCCCCCACAGACAGATGTCTGGTGTTCATGTTTTGAAGTCTCCAAAAACATTTACATGGAACTGAAATCAAATGAATCAAAAATAAAACTTTTATCACCACCATCATTGTAGCAACAAAGATAATGATCCAAACAATCAGAATCATGGACCTTCAGCAGACCTTCACACGACTGAGCAGCGTTTCAGAACCTGAAGAGGAAACTGAAGGGAGAAACCACACAGGGGACAACAACAACATGAAGCCGCACTGGAAAACTGATAGAGTGAATGATGCTTCTTTTGTGATGTTCCATCTGACTATCCATCCATCCATCCCTCCCTCCCTCTGTTCTGGATGGTGA
Source organism: Silurus asotus (assembly GCA_024362625.1). Lineage (NCBI taxonomy): Eukaryota > Metazoa > Chordata > Actinopteri > Siluriformes > Siluridae > Silurus > Silurus asotus. Next base: position 83,224 of record MU551523.1, read on the forward strand.
GATGATGGGTGTGTGTCCTTCAGCTCATCTCTGACTTGGTGCTCAGTAAAGAGGTGTGAAGAAGAAATGAATTGGTGGGGGGAGGGGTCAAAACAAATGAACTGTTGAAATGCTAATAGTGTGACGCAAACACACACACACACACACACACACACACACGATAACTGCAGCAAAAAAACAATTGCTAGATAGAAACACACAATCAATTTGCGCGCACACACACACACACACACACACAAAAGACTGAATAGAAAGTGGATCTATTTATTACATCAATACATTTGTTTTCTTTGCTTTTCTCACAACAGCTTTCCTTCATCCTCCTCTCATGTCTTGCACACACACACACACACACACACACACACACAAAGATCTCGCCTCCATTTTGTCCTCGTCGCTCGACCCCACACTTCTGGCATGCGTTACAGATTGGCTCACTTCCTGTCGTTCGCCGTAACAAACAAACAATCGCTTCTTTAATTCCTTTATTGATCTGTTCATCTGAGAGTGTGGATGGAGGATTAAAGCAAAGAGCATCAACTGCTGGGCTCTTAAACAAGGCCCTTAACCCTCAACTGATCAGCTGTATGAATGAGATAATTGGATACCTAACCTCACTGTGGGTCTACCACCTACACTGCACCCACAATCGGTTTCCCCGAATCGCCCGAACAGGTCGACAGAGGATGCAGGTTCCTCGGCTCTTCATTCTGCCCTCACCCACCTGGATAAAAGCAACACCTACATCAGAATGCTGTTCACTGACTTTAGCTCTGGGTTCAATACAGTCCTCCACACTGTAGCTGGACTTTCTCACCAACAGACTTCAATCTGTTAGGTTGGGCATCCAGGTATCCTCATTCTGATCATCGGCATCCCACAGGGCTGTGTTCTGAGCCCACTTCTCTACTCCCTGTTTACCCATGACTTTGCTCCTCTGTATAACTCCAACATCTTCATCAAGTATGCAGATGATACCACCGTGGTCGGCCAGATCGACAACAACAATGAATCGGCCTACAGGAAAGAGATCCGAAGCCTGACAGCATGGTGTGCCACCAACAACCTGACCCTCAACGCCACAAAGACTAAAAAGCTCAATGTGGACTTTCGGAAATCCAACAGCAGGAGACATTTCTCAGTCAAAACCGCCTGACGCATCGCTGGACCAACTACCTGCTATTGAACACCTTCACCACAGCAGATGTCTGTGTAGAGGTCACAACATCATCAAAGACTCTTCACATCCCAGTCATAAACTGTTTAACCTCCTTCCATCACAAAGGAGGAACATACGCACCAGAAGCAGCAGGTTCAGGGACAGCGTTTTTTCCTCACCATCACACTACTGAACTCAACACTACACCGCTAGATCACTGTATAAACACTGTATAGAACTTCTGTACAATTTATTACATAGTATATCTTTTATACTCCTCATTCTCCACACACATTGTGCTTTACGTACATCTGCACTAATCTATCCATCCATCCATCCATCCATTCCTCTTTCACCACAGCGCATTTACAGCAACTTCCATTATGACCTGGTGGGGTTTTTATCCGTTTGTGGTTACTGTTCGTTAAAACAGGTCTCTCTCTCTCTCTCTCTCTCTCTCTCTCTCTCTCTCTCTCGACACTGGAGGCTCCTTCTCTAGGTGTTTGTAATGGATGAATCTCTCAGGTTTCAGGTGAATGAGGTGTTACTACAGAAACGCTCTTTGATTATTCATTCATTTATTTATCCAGACATTCTGAATAAACAATCGTCATAGAAACAAAAAGAAATTCCCCCTGTAGCTTTATGTATATCATTAGTTTTAAAGCTGATGAAGTAAAAGGTAGAGAAATAAAACACTGAGATATAATACAGTATAAAACACCAAGTGATTCAGGATAAACGTGCAATAAAAACAGGAAGGATAAAAAAAAAAAGTGCTGGTGAGAGGAGACGATGTAGTGATGTCATGTCGATGATGTAGTGATGTCATGTCGATGATGTAGTGATGTCATGTCGATGATGTAGTGATTATGTGATCATAGCTACAGCGTTTCAACAATGATGTCATGGTGCTGATATCACATTGACAAGGTGGTACCAATGATGTCATGGCGATTGCGTTATCGTAGCGACAAACTCGTAGCATAAATGATGTCATAGCGACAACGATAGCATCGTAATGATGATGCCGTGGCAGTGGTGGTGATGACGTCGTCATGACGACGATGTGATGACAATGCTGTACCGGTTATACAGAAATGCAACAGCAATGTAACGCTGATGATGTAATAAAGCCATCATAGCGACTAACCCTTATCCTAGATGATGTCATATCGGTGATGTTGACGCAACAACGCGTCGTAGCGTAGACGGCGTAGCATTGATATTATATCGGTGATGTAACTGACAAAAATGGTCAGAACAGCGGCGATGTTGCCGTAGCACCGATGATGTCAGAATGATGATGAGGTCGCTTTGAAAGTCGCAGCGCTGATGATGTCACGGCGATGATGTCGTGCCCATGATGGAGGAGAAAGTTCTACTTGGGGGTCTTGGTGCGAAGTCGCTTTTTGATGTTCAGCTGATCCTCCTTCTCCTCAACGTCTCTGATGATCTGCAGTTAATTATTCAGAACATTTGGCTATAATTTCATTTTCGGCTGCAGAGAGGGAACTCCGTGTGTGTGTGTGTGTGTGTGTGTGTGTGTGTGTGCACCTGATTAGCGGAGATGTTCATAGGCGAGGAGATGTTAATCTTTTGTTTGGAGCGTTTCAGACTCAGTGACGCGCCGCCTTCATCCGGAGACCTTCCACTCATTAACCCCATAATCCTCTTAGCTACAGACAAAGAGAGAGAGAGGGAGAGAGAGAGAGAGAGAGAGAGAGAGAGAGAGAGAGAGAGAGAGAGAGAGAGAGAGAGACAGAGAGAGAGAGAGAGTAAAGGCATACAAATGGGGACAGGCAAAGAGAAGAACAGACAGATAAATAGATGTTCAAAGCAGAGATCGAGAGACAGATGGAGAGAAGCAGAGACGGAAAAGTGAAATGTTCAATATTAGTTATACAACGATTATATAACAAGAACTCAGTGTCTTATACCATCACTCTCTCCCTCCTTCTCCTCTGTCTCTCTCCCTCCTTCTCCTCTGTCTCTCTCCCTCCTTCTCCTCTGTCTCTCTCCCTCCTTCTCCTCTGTCTCTCTTCCTCCTTCTCCTCTGTCTCTCTCCCTCATTCTCCTCTGTCTCTCTCCCTCCTTCTCCTCTGTCTCTCTCCCTCCTTCTCCTCTGTCTCTCTCCCTCCTTCTCCTCTGTCTCTCTCCCTCATTCTCCTCTGTCTCTCTTCCTCCTTCTCCTCTGTCTCTCTCCCTCATTCTCCTCTGTCTCTCTCCCTCCTTCTCCTCTGTCTCTCTTCCTCCTTCTCCTCTGTCTCTCTCTCATATTCTCCTCTGTCTCTCTTCCTCCTTCTCCTCTGTCTCTCTTCCTCCTTCTCCTCTCTCTCTCCCTCCTTCTCCTCTGTCTCTCTCCCATATTCTCCTCTGTCTCTCTCCCTCATTCTCCTCTTTCTCTCTCCCTCATTCTCCTCGGTCTCTCTCCCTCCTTCTCCTCATTCTCTCTCCCTCCTTCTCCTCATTCTCTCTCCCTCCTTCTCCTCATTCTCTCTCCCTCCTTCTCCTCAGTCTCTCTCTCTGATGATCTGCAGTTAATTATTCAGAACATTTGGCTATAATTTCATTTTCGGCTGCAGAGAGGGAACTCCGTGTGTGTGTGTGTGTGTGTGTGTGTGTGTGTGTGCACCTGATTAGCGGAGATGTTCATAGGCGAGGAGATGTTAATCCTTTGTTTGGAGCGTTTCAGACTCAGTGACGCGCCGCCTTCATCCGGAGACCTTCCACTCATTAACCCCATAATCCTCTTAGCTACAGACAGAGAGAGAGAGAGAGAGAGAGAGAGAGAGAGAGAGAGAGAGAGAGAGAGAGAGAGAGAGTAAAGGCATACAAATGGGGACAGGCAAAGAGAAGAACAGACAGATAAATAGATGTTCAAAGCAGAGATCGAGAGACAGATGGAGAGAAGCAGAGACGGAAAAGTAAAATGTTCAATATTAGTTATACAACGATTATATAACAAGAACTCAGTGTCTTATACCATCACTCTCTCCCTCCTTCTCCTCTGTCTCTCTCCCTCCTTCTCCTCTGTCTCTCTCCCTCATTCTCCTCATTCCCTCTCCCTCATTCTCCTCTGTCTCTCTCCCTCCTTCTCCTCATTCTCTCTCCCTCCTTCTCCTCAGTCTCTCTCTCTCCTCTCCTTCTCTCCTCATACTCTCTCGCTCCTTCTCCTCAGTCTCTCTCCCTCCTTCTCCACATTCTCTCTTCCTCTCACCTTTACTGCCCAGGATTGTTGGGGAGCTGTTCAGGAAATCTCCAATCTTCTGCAACTTTCCCTCCTTTTTCCCTTTCAGACTCAACTGGGAATCATGGGAACTTTTCCCAACTTGAGCAGGAGACATCTGAAGATATAAAACAACAATGATTTAATATATATATAATATTATAAATGTGTGTTTGTATCACAGTGCATCGTTTTGAACATTTTTGCATCAGTAGAAACATTTGCAGCACCGCTGCCGCTACGTGAATATATACGTCCCTGCCGCTACGTGAATATATACGCTATGAATATATAGGCTACGTAAATATATACGCTACGTGAATATATACGTCGCTGCTGCTACGTGAATATATACGTCCCTGCCGCTACGTGAATATATACGTCCCTGTCGCTAAGTGAATACGTCC
>MU551523.1:96441-119679 GCA_024362625.1 Silurus asotus
GTGTGTGTGTGTGTGTGTGTGTGTGTGTGAGACCTGTGTAGATGACTCTGTAGTGTGTGTGTGTGTGTGTGTGTGTGACCTGTGTAGATGACTCTGTAGTGTGTGTGTGTGTGTGAGAGACCTGTGTAGATGACTCTGTAGTGTGTGTGTGTGTGAGAGAGACCTGTGTAGATGACTCTGTAATGTGTGTGTGTGTCAGAGACCTGTGTAGATGACTCTGCAGTGTGTGTGTGTGTGTGTGTGTGTGTGTGTGTGTGTGTGTGTGTGAGAGAGACCTGTGTAGATGACTCTGTAGTGAACGTGTGTGTGTGTGTGTGTGTGTGTGTGTGAGACCTGCGTAGATGACTCTGTAATGTGTGTGTGTGTGTGTGTGAGACCTGTGTAGATGACTCTGTAGTGTGTGTGTGTGTGTGTGTGTGTGAGACCTGTGTAGATGACTCTGTAGTGTGTGTGTGTTTCTTCTCTCTCAGCTGCTCTCTCAGTAGTTTAAGCTCCGCCTCCTTCATTTGCTCCTGAAACATCAAAGGTTTAGAGTGAAAGTGGGTGTGGTCAACAAAAGAGGTGTGGTCATGTCAGTTAAGGAGGGGGCATGGCCTTAGACTCAACAGTGAGTCACAGAGTGAACCTTCCGTTCGTTGTACTGTATTCATGCTCAGCTTTTCAGATGTAACTAAAAAGGGACAAAAAGTACTTTTCCCAGTAAACCAGTTTTGCTCTTCCCAGTCTAACGGAACAGACTGTGGTGACATGGTGATATTACAGTATACAGTGTGCTCTAGTGACCTCTGCTGGCTGAAGAGCGTCAGTGTGCTTCAGCTCCCGGATCTGCTCGTCCTTCTCTGCGATAGTGGAGACCAATTTTTTCAGCTGGACCTCCAGAGCAGAGACAAGTGTGTCTCTTTCCTTCCTCCACTCGTCCATCTCCTGCTCTCGCTCAGCCAGACGGGCGTTTAGCGACTCCTAACACACACACACACACGCACTGCATTACAGCCATGTTTGACTTATTTAGAAAAACGTGTATACACACACACACACACACACACCATCTCAGTGTGTTGACGGACGTGTCTCTCCCTGTCCTCAGCGTAACGCCTCATGTCCTGGTTCCTCCTCTCCTCTGCGTCCTTTGCCTGAGAGATTAGCACCAGCTTTTCCTCCGCCCACTTCTTACGCTCGGCCTGATGCTTCTCATTGACTGTCTACACACACACACACACACACACACACACAATATTTGGTAAAATAAATAAATGTATGGGCCCTATAGAGTGAAGGTGTGTGAATTGGGACACACCCATAGTGAACTGATGATGGTGTAATTAACAGGTTTATGGTTTGGGACACACCCACTCTGGAATACTAATAGTTAATGACTCTTCAGACTCATCAGTTAATGGCCCATGTTCCTGCACTTCTGAAGGAGAACCTGCTTCACTCAGGAAAAGTTGTGAATCATCTAAATAAATGAGCAGATGCGGGTGTGCGGCCTGGGGGATTGGAGACCACTGCTTTAGGACACAGCTGCTCTGCTCTCACCTCCAGGGCACCCTGAGCCCGTGCTGCTTCCTCTTTGGCCCGTGTGATGTCATCACTGTGCGCCGGCTCATGAGGAGGTAACGGTTTACTGTTCCTTTGTTTGAGGAGCAGCTCTTTCAGGTTCTCCAGCTCTGAACACACAAACATACAGCAGAAGTATAGAGCTGAAGTGTGTGTGTGTGTGTGTGTGTGTGTGTGTGCGTGTGTGTGTGTGTGTAACAATAAACAGAAGAGTGATGTTATAACTCTTGTTACCCTCTGTGAGCCGCTGGATCTGAGCTTCTCTGTTCTCCAGCTCCAGGTCCATCTCAGTCTGAGTCTCCTCCTGCTCACCGAGAACCAAACGCATCTCCTCGATCACACGCTGACACTCCTGCAGATCTACTCACACATCAAAACAACAAAGTCATGAAGATGTACATTCAGTAATTGTTGTTGAAGCAGAAAATGGAACAGTTCTGGATAATCAACTACCTAAAAATGATTTATAAGTAAACCACAAATCATTGGTAAGTATTATTTTGCCTCGTTTTGGCGCCCCCATGTGTTTGCCTACATCATGTTAAGACTACAGGACCTCAGAGAAGCAACTGTTCCTGCTCATCAGTCTACTGCATGGAGGGGTTATAAGGCCATCTCCAACTATTTCAAATTCAACATCCTACAGTCAGCAGGATTGTAGACAAGGAGAAAATGAGTGTCAGGATGTGAGAACAGGGTGGAGCAGGAATAACACACTGCACCTTTAAGAGCCTGGGCGAGATCTTCGTTCTTAGAAGCAGAAGAACGCGACTGTGTGGAAAGTAAATAAGCAGGTTATAAACACGTAATGGCACTTTATTGTGTTGTTCCTTCTTTAAATAATCAGAAGAAGATGAAGGAGCCGTGTTTTACGCTCTTGAGCTGCTGGATGGTGCGATCTCGAGCCGAGAGTTCGCTCTGGAGCTGTGACTTTATCTTCTCCACATCACTCAGTTTCTGTTTCAGAGATTTCTCTACATCGCGCAGGGAGCAGATCTGAAGTAACACACACACACACACACACACACACACACACACACACACACACACACACCAGACATTTAAAGGTTTTCCATTATATGAGTTTCTGACGGTTCCTAAAGCGACCCATCTGAGCTCCTCACCTCTCTCTGCACCTGCTGAATCTGTTTCTTCGAGTCGACGAGTTTCTCCCTCAGATCAGACGACTCGTCCTCTCTCCTCTGCACGTCTAAGGAGAGACTCGACAACTTCTCACTGCTGCACTTCAGCTCGTCCTTCAGCCTTAAAATACACACAGAGAACATTACAATCCAATAAGATTGTGAATAATCCACTTTATTAACTTTTGATCCAATCTGTTATTTGTAAATACTTAAGAGTTATGCTTATGCAAGTGGAATAGATCAGACAGATGAAGGAAACTGGTAAATATACGGTTACCATGGAGGTTTTAAATCCAACTTTGTAAAATTCGGTCAGCAAAAGGATTCGGGATATTAGGATTATTATTAAACCTGGAATGTGTTTAAGCCTGGAAGAGAAGGTGATTCCTGACGTGCACTGAAGGTAAAGTATCTACAACAACCGTGTTTTTTTTATAATCTCAGGAAAAAGAATAGATGATTTCAGGGTGGTTTTCATCTCGTTTTGCTCCGTTGAGACTCGTCTAACATTAGAGCTCTTTGACTATAACCGAATCCACAGTGAGAGAAATTGAGAAGTTCAGTAACATCTAAAATCTGCAAAATTCTAAATTCCACCTCTAGAAAGTGTGATGAGATTAACTGGGGGTTTTTCTCATGATATATAAATAAAGATATAACTTTAAGAGTGCTGATTCAGCCATAGCGGTGTAGAGACGACTGTATAACACAGGGGTTACAGTAAGAGTGCTGATTCAGCCGTAGCGGTGTAGAGACGGCTGTATAACACAGGGGTTACAGTAAGAGTGCTGATTCAGCCGCAGCGGTGTAGAGACGACTGTATAACACAGGGGTTACAGTAAGAGTGCTGATTCAGCCGTAGCGGTGTAGAGACGGCTGTATAACACAGGGGTTACAGTAAGAGTGCTGATTCAGCCGTAGCGGTGTAGAGACGGCTGTATAACACAGGGGTTACAGTAAGAGTGCTGATTCAGCCGTAGCGGTGTAGAGACGACTGTATAACACAGGGGTTACAGTAAGAGTGCTGATTCAGCCGTAGCGGTGTAGAGACGACTGTATAACACAGGGGTTACAGCATGAGAGCTGATTCAGCCGTAGCGGTGTAGAGACGACTGTATAACACAGGGGTTATGTCACAGTCTGATCCTGTTCTAATGATCTAATGTCATATTCTAACTGTGACCATGTTTCTCTCCACACCGTATGTTTTTAAAGGTACATGTATGAGGCACACACCACATGACCTCCCTCATAGGATCTTATGTTAGAATAAGATGAGGAATTTGAGCTCCAGATGTGCATCAGTGTGGTTCTTTATAAAAGTAATAAATTCTGGATCTTTTGATTGGTAACCCCTGAATCTCCATCTATAGAGAACAGGTGGACCCATAGATTAATCGGTGGACCTCTACTTTACTCTCAGGTACACCAGTGGACTACAGCTGTGCCCTTACAGGCAGAACTTTTCATCTACTTTAGTAATCAGGTGTGTGTTCATTTCAGGTGTGTCTCAGCTCAGGTATTAGACTCACCTGGTCATCTCCGCCTGTCGCTTCTGAAGTTCTGCATCTTTCTGAGCGATGGCTTCCTCGGCTACCGCCAGTAGCTCTCTCCTCCTCTCCACCTCTCTCTTCCGTGACTCCTGCGCTTCCTGTTGGACCGCAGCAAGCTCCGCCTCCTTAGCAGCAAGCTCTGCCTCTCTCTTGGCTAGATAGGCATTTTTCTGGCACAGCTCAGTGTCGGTCTTCTCGTTGTGTTTCAGTGAGCTCTCCTTCTCCTTCTCCTCCAATTCCTTGATGACACCGTTCAGTTTTTTGACCTCAGCCTGGAGGTTGTCCTGAACATCTTTGTTTTCTAGCAGCTCTCGTTCCAGAATTTTCACTCTTTCGCTTTTGCATTCGTTCTCCTTCTCTAACCTGGAGACCTCGTCACGTGTGGACTTCACCTCATCAAAACGTCCCGCTTCCTGCATGAGCCGGGACACTTCCTGTTCTAGATTTTTGATGAGCGTGTTTTTGTGCTCGATCTCGGGTCCCTTGCATGTTCTCCAGACAGCGCAGTGTTTCTCTGCAGTGCCCAGTTTCTCCTCCATCTCCTTCATCCTGGTGGTGATGGATTGAAATGTTCGCTGCTGCGCCTCCTCCATCTTCTGCTCAGTTTCTTGTAGAAACGTGGCACAGGCTCTCGTCTCTTCTTCCAGCGTTGATTTTAGCTTCTGGATGCAGGACTCCAGAGCCTGGCGTTCCCTTTCCAGATCTGTGATCCGTCCATCTTTCTGATGCAACTCGGTTTGAAGACGATCGACCTGACCTTTGAGCTCAGCCATCGAGCGGTCGTTACCCGGAGACCCTGGAGATAGAAGATCTGTTATGTTAAACGTTTGAATAAAAATAGAAAGCAGTGTAGAAAGAGCACATTAGAACTGACCTTTGACCTCAGCCATAGATGTCTCCTCCTCTTTCTCCGGATCTTCTGAGATCATGTCCTTGAGAGACCCTGAAGAAAAAATCATGTTGGATCAATAACTCGGCATTAATACACACATTTATATACACAATTAGTATGACCTTTGGCCTCATTTGCATATTCTGATATACATTATGCATGCTTTATTTTATTATAATTGGTTTTATTCTGCATGATGAGATTTTTATCTTTATATACTGATCGTTTCATATTAAAGAGGAAATTTATTTTATTACTAAAATCTTCCTGAATTAAAGGAAGCTCATTTGAATAAAGTTAGAAAAAGGTAAAGTTTATATATTTATAACCAATAAACACGTATATAAAATATTCAGATGAGTTATAATGCATCCATCAGATTATTTCTATTAAAAATTATATTAGACGTACCGTCATGGGTTGCCATGCTCATAAATCCCCCCTTTTCCACACACACAACCCAGCTTTAATTTATTATTATTTTTAATGCTATAAAAACACTATTTTGGGAAAATGTTTCCCATGACAAAGAAATAAATTTCTTTATTCACATTCACACATCAAGACATTTCCAAATAAAAAATTAAATAAAAAGTGTATGTGCTGTACAGAAGTTGAGGGGGAGTTGTGAGGGGGGGGGGGGCGGTNGGGGGGGACGTCAGGGGGCGCTGTGACGCTACTTCTTTCCGGACGGAAGTCGTTTTCTGCCTTGCAGGAAGCGCCGACCTTTGACTCGATTCTCCTTCCCCACCCCTCTGGTAGAGACGGACGCTGGAAGGCCGGGTTCAGCAGAAAAGGGGACGCTAGTACCTTTCTTTAAAGGGGGCTGTCCGTGGAGGTCCTCAGGCCCCGCCCCTTCCTGTCTGCGCTTCCGGGTTTCGGGGTGCGGTCGGCGATCTGAGCATGTGCAGCTGCGTTTGTGCTGGAGAAGGTCCTTTATCAGAGCGTGCTGAAACACCAACGCAGCATGAAGGAATCAATAAGAATAAATTAATGCCATTAAAATTATTTTAGAACCTTTAATTAACGATGAACAAATCAAAAGGTGTTTGTTTAGGGCCCACCTCTAAACACACACACACAAAAACTAACAGAAGAAAGAATGAGGAGGAAAAGAAGAAGGAGGAGGAAGATGAGGATGACTACTAACGTTCTTGGCCCGTTCTTCTACGGCTCGGTCGAGTTCTGCCTGAACTTTAGTGATCTCATCATCTTTCTCCACACACATCGCTATCAGATCACTGAGTCTCTGCTCACGACTCTGCAGAGTTCACACACACACACACACACACAATCATCTTATGTATGAAACATTGTGTATTTATAATAAATCGGAGCAGGAAACCATGTGGATGAATTCAGCCAATGGGAAAGCTGCTAAGAGTAACGCTTGCCGAAGCTTGCTCTGATTGGCTGATGGATATTTAGAGTTTTATAAAGAACACTGTTCATCTCTATACTGTATTCATATGGAGAAATCATTTCTCATGTAGGAAAGTGCGGGAAAAAAAAATAAAAAATTTCAGCATTCAACAATTTCACACACAGGGAAAAGTGAAGAGCATCAGGCTTTACCTTCTTCATGTTCTCCAGCTCCTCGAGCAGGCCACACTGAGCTTCCACCTCTGAGATCAAGAGTGTCAACATTAATATTTATTTATTATTACAATAACACACACACACACACACACACACACACGTTCTATAGGGTGATGATAAACTTTACTTTTGGCCTGACTATTCCCCACACATGAGGTTCTTCAGAAAACTGTTCCCACAAACTTGGAGAAACACAACTGTACAGACGCCTTTAGATGCTGGAGCAGGAATTCTTTCCTTCACTTTAACTAGAAGACCTGAACCTGTTCCAGCAGTACAATGCTCATGTGCACAAAGCCTGCATAATGCAAAAGATCTGCTTTCCATGGTCAAAGTGCACTCACCCTGGGTTCTGCTCTCCAGCTGCTTCTGTGTCTCGCTGAGCTTCTCTGTCAGTTCCGTGACCTTTTTCTCAAGGTCATGAAGCGTTACAGCGTTTCGGGTGCTGCAGGTCACCAGGCATGACTGAGCCGATTCAGCATCCTTCCTAATCCCAACCAGGTCAGAGGACATGGAGTCGAGCATTCCATCTAGAAATGGAGGCTCCTGCAACACACACACACACACACACACAGTTACTGAAGAACCGCGGACTCACGTGAACCTTTTGAGCTGCTGCTATGGAAACATTAACGCATCAGGACAAGGCGATTATATAAACCTGCACACCTTCTGACCAATCACAATCCAGAATAACTTTAACAAGTTGACTCTGCCCCATACCAACAGAAGGTTGGTGATCATCACCTGTGCTTTAGCAGGATCCTCCTCCTCCTCCTCCTGTGGTTCTCTGGTGGTTTTCTCCACTAAACGTTTGAAAATCTCCAGACGGCGCTCGCACCTCTCCTCCACCATCTCCCGCTCTTTACTGATACGCTCACTGAGATCAGGGAATATGGGAGAGAGAGAGAGAGAAAATGTTTTTATAAAATCTAAAGCAAAATAACTTTACATAACCGTCTACACACTTAGCAAGAAAGCAGAAGTATAGAGCAAATATAGCGAGCAGTGTGAAAAAGTGCAGATCGGGTAGAGGGCGAGTAGAAAGAGAATACAGATCGGGTAGAGGGCGCGAGTGCAGATCGGGTAGAGGGCGAGTAGAAAGAATACAGATTGGGTAGAGAGAGCGAATACAAATCGGGTAGAGGGTGTGAGTGCAGATCGGGTAGAGTAGAGAGAGAATACAGATCGGGTAGAGGGGCGAGTGCAGATCGGGTAGAGGGCGCGAGTGCAGATCGGGTCGATTGAATGAGGATGTCGTACTTGTAGTCGTTCTGCATCTGAGTGAAAAGCTCGGAGAACTCTTTAGTCACTTCCTCTCGGATTCGACCCTCCACAGCTACAACCTCCGCCCTCGTCATCCTCAACTGTTCCTGCAGCTGATCTAACTGCAGAAGCTGATTCCACACACACACACACACACACACACACACACACACACACACACACACACACACTTTAGCACCATCAGCCATAAATGAACAGAAATTAATAAAGGTCACGACCCCATGCTGACCTCATACACCTCCTTATCCAGCAGCACCGTCTCTCTCCCCTCCTCCTCCTCCTCCTGTAAAGTGTCCTCCAGCAGGCTTTCCTCGTCCTCCTCAGACGCCTCGTCTTCATCTCCGTCTCCCCGGCTGTGCTCCCATCGCACCAGGGATGTGCGCCTCGCCTCCCGCTGAGTCGCCTTGTTAATGATGAAGGACACCTCCCTCGCACTCCTCTTCACCACCAACGGGATGACGGCAGGAACGCTGAGGACCACCACCTGAGAGAAGAGGAGACGCCACGGCAACGCTCAATTCCGATTCGTCAGGAAATGTCACAGGATCTAACGTGCTAACGTTCCCATAGCGACCACATGCGCTCCTTCACACCTTCTGTGCCACGGCGGAGAACTTGAGAACGTTGAGCGTCTCGTCGTACATGGAGGCGCACTGGTTGACGTTGACGATCATGGCGGCTCTCCCGCGGCCCGTGAAGAAGCCCTGCAGGTAGTGCGTGAGTTTACTCTCCCTGAAGGGCACGTGATGCCTGCGTGGTGGGACGGTGATCGTTTATTATAGACGTGGACAGAAGAGAAGGAACGAGAGGGGAAGTGTGAGGAACACGAAGAGAACACACCTGGCCTGCTGACTGCCTTTCAGAGCGTTGATGCATTTCCCCAGGCTGAGCAGAGACGTGTTGATGTTTCCTGCCTCCTTCAGTCGATCTCCTTTATTCTGAGTTTTACCGCATCGCTCCGATCCGGCCAGGTCACACAGGGACAACCTGCGCGCGCGCACACACACACACACACACACACACCATCATTTACATTCAATAATGGAAATAAAACCCGTATTTATAATCACTTTTAATAATGCACATTGTGTGTGTGTGTGTGTGTGTGTGTGTGTGTGTGTGTGTGTGTGTGTGTACACACTCACTCACTGACAGACTGCACACTGAGAGAGGCCACGTCCTCAATCCTCAAAATCCTCACAGTGAAGATACTGTGACTGAGAGATGGAGAAAAGAGAAAGAAGAAAAAAGAAGAAAAGATTGATTTTGATCTCCTCCTGTGTAATTTGGAGATGTGGTACTTTAGTGTTTAAATCATTGGACTTTGGACCAGAAGGTTATGAGTTCAAATCCCAGCCACACCAGGCTGCGTCTCCTGGGCCCCCGAGCAAGGCCCTTAACCCCATACCTGCTGATTTGTAAGAGATAAATGCAAGTCGCTCGGAATAAGGGTTCCTGTAGACTGTGTGTGTGTGTGTGTGTGTGTGTGTGTGTGTGCGCGCACGCTCACCTCCTGCTGGACAGCTGGTTGAGTTTGGTGGATGAAATGCTTTGGTTCTTTTTGCCCAGCTTCATGACTTTAAATGCTTCATCAGAGCTGTTCACCTGCACCCAGCGCAGATCTGATAACCACACACACACACACACACACACACACACACACACACAGGTTACTACAGTAATATATAAATATAGCTGCAGTGGTGTAAAGGGAGATGCTGCGGGCGATACCTTTGATGAACGAGTTCCCCTTGGTGTCCTGACAGAGGCGCAGGTTGACCCGGCGGCTCGCGGTTCCGCTCGGCTGCTCCAGTAAATCGTGGATGTTCTCGTTGTAGATCTCGCAGAACGACACCCACACGGAGAACCTGGAGCGGAGACCCGCGTCTGTGATAAAGCTCCTGTCGCACGTCGAGCTGTCGGGATCGGCCAGGTCCGAACCTGCGGGTGGGGGAGGGGCACGGTTACACGTCGCTGATACCGTGTGCTGAGATCGGTGTGAGGACGATAACGTCCGATAAACCGCCAGGGATCATTTATAAACGTACAGAGGAATCGGAGAGCACGTGTGTGTGTGTGTGTGTGTATACACACTTTACCTTCAGATCTGGAGCTAGAGCTCAGGCTGCTTGTGTTTTTCTGAGTATCGTTCTAAAGAGAGAGAGAAATAAATCACACACAGTGAGTGTAACATTGGGCAGGGGGCAACGGGGAAAGAGAAAAAAAAAAAAGCGCACGTTTTTTCACGCTATTGTAATTATTAGAGGTCGACCGATTCATCGATTTTGCCGAATAATCGCTGAAACTATCGGCAAAAAGCCGGAGTTTTTCCGGTGTTGCATTAAACAGTACGAGAGCGGCCTCTAGAGGCGAAACACTGACACAACATGCTGTTTAATTTTTGTCATTTTTATTTTTCCGTTTTGGATGCAACAGTATTTATTTATTTCGGTGTTACTTTTTGTTTCAGTTTGAATGCGACCAGATTTTCCTAAATATTTATTGATATTCATTTTTTTAATTATTCAGAACTGTTCATCTTTGTAAATAAAAAAAGTGCCGTTTTAAAAGGAGTGTTCTGTGGATTTTTTTATTTTGTTAAAATCCATTATCAATTTTTAAATCGGTTGATTAATCGGTTAGCAACACGTACGAGTCAATCTAGCTATCGGTATCTATAAAATCCACTATCAGCAGACCTCTAGATATTATAGTGTGTATAAAATAAAAAACAACAACAAAAAAAAAGGTATGATTTTACACATCACAACTTCAAGAAAAGTAAGAAACACATCAGGTGATTGAAATAAATAATAAAGCCTGATAGCTGATCGAGGATTTGGGGGAACTTTTATTATTATAATAATAATTATGATATCAGGGTACTTCTGTTTTTTGTTCTTTACCCTGAGCACTCATTTTACTTCCCTGGACATCTCCGTGTGCATTACCTTTTATGGAGTTTTGTGGGCGTCACTATATGCAAATGAGAAGGAATAATTTAAAAATAGAGTAGTAGAAATATTTATGAATCAGGTGGAGATTTATTAGTTTGCGTTTGGGTGGTTGATTGTTGATGGTCTCGTTTCTCACGTCCCCGTAAACTCCGTTCACATGTGAATAAATAAACCTCCATGGTTTTCTATACGATCTCGTTGAGAAAGGTTTTCTCTCTCACCTCTCTGAGGAGCCTGAGGAGGTTGCGTTTGCTGATGTTCTCCTCCACCTGCTGCTCCTTACTGAGCTTCAAGATGTCCTGAAAGCGGTGAGGTTTAACGCTGGCCTGGGTGAAGATCCGACCCTCCAGACTGCTGAAGATCATGTTCAAGGAGCGCGGCAAGACGCCTACGTCATGTTCTGGTCCTGAAAAAAAAAACACACACACCCGTGTTAAATCTTACAGTGTATCATCTATTCATTACACAACCTGCAGCAGCTCTGATGCTTCAGTATGATAGTTTCCATAGCAACCATTTATTTACAGGGATGTAGGCAGATGTCTGACACTGGAGACTCCTTCCCATCCCTGTGAATGTTTTGTTGCAGTCGGAGCAGTTTTTTCTCAGTAGAGTTTGACTGATGGTGGAATTTACTGATTTTTAAAAAAAACCACACACCATTTAATGTAGTTCTGAACTTTATTACAAATAATACATCATAAAATTCATAAAAATCTACTAAATTTATATTTTAATTATTCTAATAAATAGAGGAAAATGTAAAGACATGCACTTTAACTGAAGCAAATTAACAGTTCAATAAAAACAGAGATTGCTCTCGTACGTATAACGACCCGGAAAAACTATTAGTAGGGATTTTACTATCTCCAGCAATTAACTATCTGCAATGTTTAATCAACAAAAGTGATAAATTGGTCGACTACTATTGTTTTTATTTCCCCAGAAGGTGAGGTAGCTGTAGCTAGTGAGGGACCCAACATTTATAGTGGCTATAAATGTAACTGTAAAAATTAATTCCTAAATAAATAATGAATTGCTATTCTTGCTAAGTATTAATGGTGTGATCTAGTGGAGATATACAGTGTGTATAAACTGCTTGAGGAGTATAAAAAAGAAAAAGAAAAGAAAAGTCACTGTCAGACCTAAGAAGGTGAAGGTCTTCCCCGCATTTGTGACTCCATATGTAAAGACCAGAGAGTTCCTTCCCTCCAGAACATCTCTGACCAGATTCCTCACCGTGCCGTCAAACAGGTCCTTCTGTGACGTGTCTGCTCCGAAAACCTACACAAACACACACACACACACACACACACACACACCCCCCAGAGTGAACAATGACTGCTAAATACCACAAATGTAAAAGTAAGATCTCTGAAGTAGAAAAAGACTGTGAAAAAGACTGAAGGTTAGAAGACAGAAAGCAGAAAAATTTACATCAATATAATCTAAAAAAAATCCCTTTTTTTTTTTAATCCATTTTTTTTTTTTTTTTTAATCCATAATTCCAAACGATCCACTCATTACACTAACTCGGTGATCCCCAACCTTTTTTGCACCACAGACCGGTTTAATGTGGGACAATACTTTTTCAGACTGTTCTTTAATGTGTGAAGGATAAATACAACAACATAAAATGAACAACCATAAAAACTGGTATTTTAAAAATCTAATAATAATCGTGAATCACTGTGGTGTTTGTTCATTCTTCTCTCTTGCGGATTTTGAATTTAGCAGTAATGTGTTAGCAGCCAGAGCTCCTTTAAGAAGGTAGTGGATGGAGGTAAGTCATGTGACCGGAGCTCCTTTAAGAAGGTAGTGGATGGAGGTGTGTCATGTGACCGGAGCTCCTTTAAGAAGGTAGTGGATGGAGGTAAGTCATGTGACTGGAGCTCCTTTAAGAAGGTAGTGGATGGAGGTAAGTCATGTGACCGGAGCTCCTTTAAGAAGGTAGTGGATGGAGGTAAGTCATGTGACCGAGGCATCATGACCTGCATCAATAGTGAGTCATAGACACATGTGGAGGAGAAAATCCAGGAATTTTCCACAATAAAACATCTTTCAGAATCAGATCATAAATAAAACAGAATGTAAGTTAAGTCTTCTTTCTGTGCGGCCCCCCGGTACCAACTGACCCACGGACTGGGGCTTCAGGACCACTGCTCTAAATGACTCATTTTAGCTATTCGATTCACACTTCCCAGCACACACACACACACACACACACACACACACACACACACGTTCTGCAGCTCTGTGATTTGGTGGACCAGAGTTTGACTTTCACACTACAGTGCACCTGGAAATGTTTTTGGTCTGATTTGTTCTTTAAATACCTGAGAGAACTGAAAGCGCTGTGCCGTCTGGGGGAGGGGTTTATCACTGCCTCGGGCTGAGAGAGACGACCTCGGGGCTTTCAGGAGGACCGTGTCAGGAGGCTGAATGTTGATGCAGTCCTTCATCAGAAAAAATAAACACAGAAAATAATGCAGAAAGACAACTCCTGGGGACACCTGGGTACTCGCACACTCCCTCACCCGGGGGTCTCGCACACACACACACACCCAGGGGTCTCTCACCTGGGATTCTCCGCTTTCAATTTCAGCCTGCGAGAACGGCCGTATCCGGAGGTACACCTGTAAAAACTCTCTGTCCAAACAGCTGGAGTCCTACACACACACACACACACACACACACACACACACACACGATAAACTTCCACCCAACACAAACACAGCACACCGTTGCAGGTCAGCCAGTCCCAGGTGAAATGAGATAATCTCACCTGAGCCTCTGCGATTTCAGTCAGATCCAAGCGAAGGTCTCTCCTCAGATCTTCCACCAGGATGGTCTCAGCCCTGGGCACCTTATCATTGAAGCATGACTCCATCATGGTGCTGTGTGGTTTTCACACACCTGGAAAACACACCTGGGGTCACCTTATAGTGTCACCTGCACCTGGCAGCACAGCACTGCTTCATAAATAGTAACAAACAATAATATAATAATAATAAGTAGCATTTACACGTCAATAATAATAATTTTTATTATTATTATTATTCAGCCCTACCTAATGTCACTGCATGCGTCACTTCCGGTTGATTAATTTGTATACATTCCTGACACTTGTGTATGAAGGAACTCACCTAGATGGCAGTTTCACTCCACCGGCAATACAAACTACAGCTCCAAACCCGCTAATTACTCCACCAAGCAGCTGAAACACCTTCAGAGGAACTGAGATCATGGAAATCTCCGCTAATCTGAGAAGGGTTTCTGCTCCATCACGCAGCGGTTCTGTAGCGTTTCGGTCCAACTGCCATTTACTTCCTGAAACCCAGACCGGCGCGCGGTCTTCTATTCAAATCAGGCCAATCAGCGTGCAGCGCGTGCAGGGCATGATGGGAGCGCGTGTTTTATGGGATCACGACTGCGCGAGATTTGCGCAATATTTGCGCAATGTTATTTTTTTTTTGTCATTTAAAAAAAAAAATATTGTGTTGATTTTTTTTAGATAACGTATATTGTGAATAATAAAAGTTTCTTATGAAAGACAGAAAAAGTTCTCCTATGCAAATCCCTGCTAATATTTCTTCTGCACTTACACATAAACACATTATATTTGAATATTATTTTACTATTTCTTATAAATTTGAATGATATTTTGTAGGATGTTTTGTATGGAGTCCTAAGAGCTCGTGCATTATAATTTCTCTTTCTTTCTTGTTATCACGACTTAATTTTCTCGTGATTAGAACATCAATCATTTTGTTTCCTCGTAATCAGGACTTATCTTTTCTGTGTATTCTGCATTAAAGCATGTTCCAGGCAGCATCATGGATAATAATCATTAATATTATAAACAGTCGTGTGAATATTCATGACACATGCTCTTAACAAAAATCCTTGTGTTGTGATCACGAGAAAGTTACGCCGGGATAACGAGAAAACAACATTTGCTATATGGAGATCACAAGAAAACAAGAAAGAAAAACGTACTATAATGTATGGACTTCTGTAGTTTTGTGATGTTGGTTTCATATTCTATATTCATATAATTAAATAATATAATTACAATCCGATAATAAAACTTAATTCTGAGTTACTGAGACATAAACACCCATATCTATATGCTCACCTTTATTGAGGTTCTGATTGGTGCTTGGTGCATCTACTGATCACCAACATACAGTTCAGCATTTCAACATCAAGCAGAACATTTAGAGAGGAACAAATGATGAAGAAACTCCAGACTTGAACTCACACGTGACCTCATTTACACGTTTTATTTTAAAGTAGTTAAAAAGAAGGTTTTGGGCTGATGGTAATTTTTATAGACAAAAATCAGTGTTTGCTGCATTACTGCATTACTCTGAGTTATCTCAGTTAAACAGCTGAGCAACAGAACATTAGCATGAAACAGCATCAACCAAAGCTGAGATAAATATCACACACCTATGTGAATTATGAAGATAAAATGATTGTACAGTCATTTTGGATAACGGCGTCTTATAAACTCAGGTGCAGATTTAGATCTTTAAACCACAAGCCAGAGGTGAGAGTGGTGAGGAGAAACTTTGAAAAACTCTATCTATCTATCTATCTATCTATCTATCTATCTATCTATCTATCTATCTATCTATCTATCTATCTATCTGTCTGTCTGTCTGTCTGTCTGTCTGTCTGTCTGTCTATCTGTCTGTCTGTCTATCTACCCATCTATGAGGTGGTATCAAAGTTTTGAGACTAGTTTTGTAAATTTTGTAGTAGTAGTTTTGTAGTTAGAGAGAAGGTTTGAAACACTCCAACAGATGGCAGCACAAGGCTGCACGCACAGTCACAGGGAGCGCTGACCTTCATATATCGATGTGCCAAAAGACATCATCCTGTGTACATCTGAAGCTGTGCAACTGGTGCTATTGTGACCACGTGCACCGTCTGTCACATGTGATTTCTTACCGGAAACAACTTGATCTCACTCCAGCAACCCCCCTACTCATCAGATTTGGCTCCTGTGGACTGCGCCCTCTTCCCGAAGATTAAGATGCAGCTCGAAGGTTGCCGTTTTGACACCATTGCAGAAATCCGGTCGTAGTTAGAGAGAAGGTTTGAAACACTCCAACAGATGGAAGCACAAGGCTGCACGCACAGTCACAGGGAGCGCTGACCTTCATATATCGATGTGCCAAAAGACATCATTCTGTGTACATCTGAAGCTGTGCAACTGGTGCTATTGTGACCACGTGCACCGTCTGTCACATGTGATTTCTTACCGGAAACAACTTGATCTCACTCCAGCAACCCCCCTACTCATCAGATTTGGCTCCTGTGGACTGCGCCCTCTTCCCGAAGATTAAGATGCAGCTCGAAGGTTGCCGTTTTGACACCATTGCAGAAATCCGGTCACAAAAGGTTCTTCAACAAGCATCGAAAAAAGTTCCAGAAGAACACTGGGAGCAGTGTATTACTGTGCAAGGGGACTATATTTAATGTGATCATTTGGAAACTCCAAACGTTTTGATTCCACCTCGTATCTGTCTATCTCTCTGTCAATTATTTCAACATGTAAGTACATAATTAACGGAACAAAAAAAACCCAAAACAAGTTGAAATTTCAAAACAAAACAAAAATCTTTATTTAAATTTTAATAAATAAATAAATAAATAAAGCAAATAACTTAATCAGAAATGGAATCGAGCAAGTCGGAATAATAACACTGAAAATAAAAATTGAAATAAAGATCAAAACAGGTTCTTTAAGAAATCTTAAAAATCTCAAAAACAACATCTTTAAAACTCTTATTACCTTCATCATCATCATCATCATCATCATACTGAGAGTGACAGGACAAATAATAACCACACACACACACACACACACACACACACACACACACACACACACACACACACACACACACACACACACATACACACACAAACAAGCAAATAAATTAAAAAAAAAGTAAAGTAAAGTACAGACTGTGTAAGACTGCAGAAAGGACATTACTCATAATCTTATATTGATGTCACCCACATGAGGATGAGGTTCTGCTTTTGACTCTGGTTCCTCTCAAGGTTTCTTCCTCACAACATCTAAGGGAGTTTTTCCTTCACCACAGTCTCCATGGTGATCATCAGTGATAAACACACACCATTCATCTTAACTGTTAAATTCTGTAAAGCTGCTTTGAGACGATGTCTGTTGTGAAACGCGCAATAGAAATAAACTTCACTTGACTTAAAAGCATGAGAATTTAATTCTCTACGTGATCACCATCATTCAATCAAAAATATTTCTATAAAAGTTTGTGCTGTAGCGACGCGGCCAGCGGAAAAAAACAAACACAAACGGTCACTGTGTAGCCGAACCCTGTCATCACGTCATCAAGTCAAGAAACATCCTTAAAATCACATAAACAACTTTCTGAAATCCATCAGCTTCCTGATTCTCTCAGATCACACAATTACACAAGCGATTAGAAATGTTTAAAAAATGCATCATGATCAATGAAATTACAATCAAATCTGATCACCGTGCATCAGATTCCTCAACGTGAGTGAGATGTGGTGAAGCCTGGAGTTCTTTTCTATCTCAGTTTGGTTTTTAATCACCAGGTCGATCCGTTTTCTCACTTCACTCGTAAACAGGGAGCGTCTGCTCTTTAAAGTCACTCATGATGGTTTTGGCTCCGTTCTGCCACGAGAGCAGATTCTCCATCGGCGTCTTCCCGTCCTGAGGAACACACCATGAATCATCAAATACGCATTATACAACACACACAACACTGCAATCAGAAAAACACAACATACAAACCAAATACTGAATACTGACTACTGAGCTAATATTCCTTCTGACTGATTCACAGAGCAGTAACGAGGGGATCAGTCTGAGGAACCGCTCTCACTGACGCTCACTGTGACGCTCCCACCACCGTGCTTCACAGATGTCAGGATTATACTTAAATCTACAAACGTTGTACTCTTGGGCTCGCCTCGCATGTTGTGTGTTTTGGCCACTAGATGCTCACATACACACATGCTCGCTAGATACACACATTATTTATTTATTTATTGTCTGTCTGGCTCTCTGTCTCTTTGTCTGATTCTCTGTCTGTATCTCTGTCCATCTGTCTGTCTGGTTCTCTTTCTCTCTGTCTGGTTATCTAGCCATCTGTCTGGTTCTTTGTCTGGTTCTCTAGCCATCTGTCTGGTTCTCTGTCTGTCTGGTTCTCTGTCTGTCTGGTTCTCTGTCTGTCTGGTTTTCTGTCAGTCTGGTTCTCCTGTGAGTTTCCTGATTAGCCTAAATTTTTTATTTCTTAATTAGAATCTGTAACAGCATAACACGTGAGCGATATTATTGGCACTCACGTTATTTTTGCTTTTGATGTTAGCGCCGTACATCAGCAGCAGTTTGATCATCTTGAACCTGTTGATCCTCACTGCGTCGTGTAATGGAGTGTCTCCATCCTACACAAACAAACACACACACACACACACACACACACACACACACACACACACACACACATATATAGTCAGTTCTAAAATTCTGAATATATATATATAATTTCTGTGTTGTACATATAATTTCTTTAACAGCAGTGTGTTCTGGAGATCTTACTCTGTCTCTAGAGTTAATATCGGCTCCGCAGTGGATCAGATGTTCAGCGCACTCGTAGTGACCCGTCCGGACCGCCACGTGCAGCGGTGTGCTGAGTAACTACACACACGTGCACACACACACACACATAAACATAAGGTTCTTGCTTCCACACTATCATGTTCAGGGTTAAAGAGGGGCAGAATGAAGGGACAATTCAAGCTAATTATTAATCATTTATACTCCTAATGAAATATTAACATCACCATTCAGGACCAAAACCCCCCAAAAATCTATTATCTACATAAATATGTTTAAAATTATACTCTATATCAACACTTATTCAATATTCATTATTATAATTTCATATTTTATTAACTGTGGATTTTTTTTCTTTTTATAGAATTATTATATTTTCTATTTATTTTTTGTTAATTTTTATATTTGCATTTCTGTGGGTTTTTTTTTTTTTTAACCTTGTCTCTGGTGTCCAGTTTTCCTCCTTCATTAAGCAGCAGCTCCAGCGCAGGAAGACTGCCTCCTCGACATGCCCAGTGTACTGCAGTGGCATCCAACTACACACACACACACACACACACACACACACACACACACACACACACACACACACACACACACACACACCAACAATCACAGATTATTTCTGTATTACAGAATGACAGCATGTTTTTTTATCCTTTTCTAACTACATTCACTGCTAGTTCTCATTATCACTTGTGTTATAGCAGCTATAAATCCCTGTTCCCCATCACCAGTCTCTCTTTATTCTCTCTCGTTCATTTAACAAGACATCGATCCTCAGCTTGTTGCCAGTTAATATGAAAGTACAGAGAAGTGGAAACTCCTCTGACCTTGTCTTTGTGCTCTATGGACGCTCCGGCCTCGAGGAGTTTCTTCATGACGTCCACGTGACCTTGATAACATGCTTTATGCAGAGCAGATCGCTTAAACTGTGAGGAGACACAAAAATCGAACATAAATTTGACATATACATACAGTGAATTCTTGTAATTATTACAGAAATAAATAATACAATTAATTAAAAATGAAGAGAAAAGAAGTAATGAAGGGTAAAGCATGGATATATCTTTTTATTCCCTTGTTTGCCACGATTTAATCATATATGCCTGGTAAACCCAATCAGAATTCAGTATGCAAATGAAATGCAAATGAGGGAGGCGGAATGTGTGAAGATGGAAGTGTATTTACACATCTGTGTGTGTGTGTGTGTGTGTGTGTGTGTGTGTGTGTGTGAAAGACACACTCACGTACATGATCAGTGGTGTTTGGGTCGCCCCCATCAGAGAGAAACTTCTCCACCACCGTCAGTTTATTTTCCTCTGCGGCTGTTAAAAATGCTGATTCATCAACTGTTTCAGGCTGTAACGCACACACAAGCACACACACACTCTAAATAGATGTCCATCTGTCTGTATATAATTTCCCTCTCTCTCTCTCTCTCTCTCTCTTTTTCTCTTTCTCTTTCTCTCTCTATCTGTTCATGTGTTTGTCCCTTTGTCTCACCAGGATCTCTGGTTCAGGTTGTTTCTGCTGTATTTGTCTCTTTCTCTCTTTCCTTCTCTGTCTGAGCTGCAGGATGTTGTACAGATCATCAACTGTCTCTAATTTCAGATGTCCTGATACGTCCACCTGAGAGAGAGAACGAGAGAGAGAAAGAGAGAGAGAGGGAGAGAGATAGATAGAGAAAGAGAGATATATAGAGAAAGAGAGAGAGAGAGAGAGAGTCAGAGACAGAGACAGAGACAGAGGGAGAGAGAGAGAGAGAGAGAGAGAGAGAGATGAAACCGGTAATTAATTAGGTGTATGTGTGTGTGTGTGTGTGTGTGTGTGTGTGTGTGTGTGTGTGTGTGTGTGTGTGTGTATATATGTGCAGGAGTGTGTATGTGCAGGTGTGTGTTTGTGTGCAGGTGTGTGTATGTGCAGGTGTGTGTGTGCAGGTGTGTGAGTGTTTGTGTGTGTGTTCACCTACATTGAGTTTAAAGTTGTGTTGGGTTTCTTGTGTGTTGTCACTCAGGAGTGAGTGTGTGTGTGTCCCGTCCTGTTTCTCTCGGGTGACGGCGGACTCGTACTCTCCAACCTCCACACACACATGTCCCGCCTCCTTCTCCTCGCTGCTTCCCCTCGTCACCTGTGATTGGACCACACACCTGTCAATTAGCTCTCTGATACACATGTAGGAAAATATGTTTCTTTCTCTTTCTCTCTCTCTAACACTTATTGTGTATTACTCTGTGCATAAATGTACTATGTACTGTTGTTTACTGGCTAACTGCACACTGCCATAAACATTTTCTGTGTACATTTTCAGTGTATGTGTATATATACGTATATGTACGTATATATACATATATATGTATATATCTTTACATCTTATTTATGTGTGTGTTTCCAGTTGTTCTTTTTGAACCGTGACAAATCTGACTTGATCACTATGTAGTAAGAGCATATGGTGTATTGCAGCCATATGCAGCAGGACAATGTGTGTGTGTGTGTGTGTGTGTGTGTGTGTGTGTGTGTGTGTGTGTGTGCATCATAGATCCTGTCTCTACCTGAATAACACAACAATACTGAACCGCAACATGAACCGTATACAAAGTCTACATAAACTTTGCATAAACTCTACATAAACTTTACATAAACTCTACATAAACTTTACATAAACTCTACATAAAGTCTACATAAACTCTGAGTTTTTATTCTATCAACATTAAAATAATAATGACTAATAATTTATAATTAATGATCTCTATAATTGAAATAAAAGAATAGCATCAAATTATTACCAAATCTGCAACTCGGAGCAATCCCATTCCTGCACTCTGTCCTTAATTATTCTCTTCCTGCTTTCTGTCTTTCTGTTTTCTTCCTTTCTTTCTTTCCTTCTTGCGCTCAGTCTGTCTCACAGTCGTTCCTTCTTGTCTTTCACTCAACACTGATATCCGTGAAGAAAGATCTGATCTCCAGCCCCAAAGTGTCTCTGCTCCGTAAAGCTCTGTGGATTTCCTTTCTGTCATCCCTCATATATATACACACACACCCACACACACACACACACACACACACACACACACACACACACACATACACACACACACACACACACACACACACACATACACACTCTCACTCACTGAAAAGGAGTGTGACAATATAAGACATTGACCTCATCCCTGACCTCGGACCATTCGTCACTGCTCATCATGGTGTGATGTCACCACATTGGTGTCTCGAAAATACACATTCCGAAAATTCGAGACACCTCCAAACAATCCCAGCCATCTCTCACACACACACACACACACACACACACACACACACACACACCTGGCAGTGGAATTTAGTAACAATCTCCATGCTGAAAGAAGGGCAGTGTGCTGAAGTGCAGTCACTGTCTCCAGGTGTTCACTTCCTTTTATACCCTGGTGAACAATCCGTATTAAACAATGCCACATGGTAGTTTTTATCCTGTAATGGTCACACCACATGCTGTAAAATTACATCTTAAGGTTGAAACATTAGAATTTATATTACATTTATATCAGGTTTAGATTCTAGGATTTGATGTGTATTTTTGATTATATATTTTATATATATTTAATAATAACTTTACTGAATTTTTTATATTATATCTGTAATTTTTTAACAATTTTTTTAATGTATTTCTGATCATTTTTTTAAATGATTTATTATAAATATTTTTATTTCTTCGACACTGTAAACTCTTTACACGTATGTTAAATTAACATCTTACTTAAAAACCCAGACACGTCCCTGTAAATGAGTCATTCCTATAAAAACGTAACGTATCAGAATCAGCGCCACCTGTCTGTTCGCTACTGTCAGAACTGCTGATCTGGAAAACTAATCAACATGATCAGTACCCGAATCAACCAATCAGAATCCAGAAGCGTGTAGAAGAGTAGCAGTGTGACTGTTTATAGCTGCAGTAGGAGGGGATCGGGAGCGATTCCATCTCGATCAATGTAGTTATAAATGGATAAAAAATATATAGCTGAGGCGTGTTGAGTGTGTCTATATCTAGCTATGAAACAGGTGGAGAAGTGAGCCATGCTAAAATAAATTCATCTTGAAAAAAATAAACATAAATTAAAAATAAAAAGTTTCAACATTACGTTAGCATAAATCATGCGCTAGCAAATCCCGGGCATGTGTGTCACGGTGATGTCATCGAATCCTGTAAATGTGTGCTATATTTAATGAAGTGACAGTGAGACAGCACACACATACACACACACACACACACACACACACACACACACACACACACACAAACACGCCTTCTCAGTCACCTCATACTTTCACACAACACGAAAAGTCCTGTGTTTATTCAGAACTCTAAAGTAAATTAAACACACCGTGTCTGTAAAGCTGCTTTGAGACGATGTCAACTGTAAAAAAAATAAACTTAAACTTGATCTTAAAGTGTTAAATGCTAACTCAATCCACACGCTAGTTACACCAAAAAGCTAGCAAAAGCTGGCTATTTCTGGCTAATAGTTGTGACTAGCACTTAATACTGCAAGTTAGAGTTAGCATTTACGTAATCGCTTCATATATATTTATATATATATATATATAT
>MU551523.1:146599-149099 GCA_024362625.1 Silurus asotus
CACACACACACCCACACACACACACACACACACACACACACACACACACACACACACATACACATACACTCACACACACACATAGACTCACACACATTATAATTATCATTATTATTATTATTATTATTAGAACCTAATCAAGTCTCTGAATGACCAGACAAAATAATTTAGGGATGCCACAATTCTCAATATAATATTGAACCGTTCGGTACGACATCCACGGTTCAATACGCGCTTGAGAATTGCGTTTTTTTCGGTTTTACGTTTAAATAATTGATGTGCTTTTTATTTCTCTCTGAATTGACTGTTTGTGTGCCTGTAAGTCTACGAGCTGAGATGAGGAAACTCCTCTCCGCGAGTAAATGTTCAATCACCATGCTCTAAAGGTAGGGGGCGCTGAACCATCATTCCACACTTTAACATGGCGAGCGGTGGGGAAGCGAGGCTACAGTACGAGGAGACGCCGGCGTCTTTTAAATCTGTGGTGTGGAGACATTTCGGTTTTGCTGTTGAGTAAAATGCTGAGGAAGAAAAAACGGTGAACGAAGAAATGACTTCTGCAAGCATTGTTTTACACGTGACGTCTACTCAAACGGAAACACTTCCAATATGAGTGCACATCTGCGGCGCATCACCCAGCAATATCAATGTCTGAAGGCAGGAAAGCAGAGCAGGTAATAAAGTCCTCCAAAAAACAAGCGTCCCTCGCTGAATCCTTCCAGCATACATACACAACTGCTTCCGAGAGACACAAGATAATAACACCGTTAGGGGGGTTTATACAAAACACTAGGAAACTGTGCACTTTTCTTTGCTTTTAAGTAAAATAAAGGAGTATTGCAATAAAATTTTTTTATTAGTTTCTTCTTCACCGCTTACTGTTCCTATTGCCTACGCATAGAATACAAAAAACACTTTCATGTGTTAAGCGATCAGAACCGAACCGAACCGTAAACCGTGGTTAAAAAACCGAGGTATGTATTGAACTGTGGGTTAACTGTATTGTTGCATCCCTAAAACAAATTATAACAAATTAGTCCAAAATAAGAATACTTTGAAGTAATTTGCAATTTACAATCCTTTGATTTGTGCATTTGTGTGTTTTCTCCCAGTTGGACGTGTTGTGTAACGGGGAGATCATGGGGAAGGACCACACCCTGGAATTCATTTACCGAACGCGCTGGAGACTGCAGGGCGACACAGTGAGTGTGTGTGTGTGTGTGTGTGTGTGTGTGTGTGTGTGTGTGTGTGTGTGTGTGTGTGTGTGTGAGAATGTTACCAAGGCTGAAACGGAAAGTCGATAGTTGACACACACACACACACACACACACACACACACACACACACACACACACACACACACACACACACACTCTCTCTATCTGTAAAAACAGAAGTGCAAGATCAAGTACAGTCTTAAAGTATGTGTGTGTGATAATTATTTTAAATCCAACACACACACACATACACACACACACACACACACACACACACACACACACACACACACACACACACACACAGCTGTCAGTGTGGTTGGGAATGGCAGAAGCAAAATCTCCCCACAGCAACTGACAGCTCTGTGACTCACTTTTCTCCAGTTACCGACAGAAAAGCAGAACACACACACACACACACACACACACTCACACACACACACACACACACACACACACACACACACACACACACACACACACACAGTCCAAGAGTGGATATGCGTGAAAGGTTTCGTGTCCTTAAATAACCTTGTGAGATGGAATAAAATAAATGTGATGAATAAGAAGAAACAGGAAGTGACACTAAAAGGGGCGGGGCTTCACAAACCATATATGGTTCACACCGACGATGATCTGGGTTGTGTGCAGGAGCATCATCAAAGTTCTTCAGGGAACTGAAATGATATCAATACAGAGAGGTGTTATATAACTGTATGGGTCTGACTTTGTTGTAACAATTTTGGGAAAATATAGAATATTTTCAGAGTTCCAGAGAGAGCGGCTATGATTCTAGCCAACGTTTGCAAGGTCTTAAAGGTTCTAGAAAAGCTCCTCAGGGTTCTAGAAAAGTTCCTCAGGGTTCTAGAAAAGCTCCGCAGGGCTCTAGATCGCAAAGAAAAAAACAGCTCGGGGTCTGACCCATGAACCAGAACCAGGAAATAACACAGAGCCAGGAAAACCAAGCTTGGATTTAAAGAACTAGGTCCAGAGATACTTCACACACTTACTAAAAAAAGTCTGTCAGGAAGCAGGGGTTCAGTCATGATACAGCGCTCCCTGGAGCACAGAGGGTTTTTATTAAATTTATTAAAAATAAAAAATCATGTACATTAATATATTTACAGCTTTTGCTCAGTACTTTGTTGAAGCTCTTTTATCAGTAATCACAGCTTCAGGTCTTTGTGACTTTGATACTAGATGCTGACAAACCTATTTTTGGGCAGTTTCTCCCACTCTCCTCTCAAGAACCTCTCAAGTTCCATCAGGTTGGATGAGGAGCG
>MU551523.1:154099-158529 GCA_024362625.1 Silurus asotus
TTAAGACAGGTCCTGTAGAGCTGCTTCTCCACCACTGTCCCAAAGTCCATCTCTGGGTAGGACATCTTTGGAGCCAGCCACTTCCACCTGCTTAGTCTGCCTCTGATATTCTCTACAGTGCCTTCGAAGTTTTTATTAAAAAAACTCATGACTCCCCAGGTAAACACCCAAGTATTTTAAAACACCTCTCCTCCTCAAGAGGCCTCTTGGAACTGTAGGCTTCCCACTCCCCCAATCCCACAGAAGAACTGCTTCACTCTTTTCCCAGTTAATCTTTGCTGATGATAAAAAAACAGTCTTTTAAAACATCAGTTAAAACATTCACATCAGACTGGGATCCCACCATTACAGCCACACACTAATGCTTCACTTTATCTAAAGCATTAGTGTGTGGAATATTAAAACCAGAAAGACGATTTCTTAGATTGATTAAGGGGTTTATTAGTGAGAGTGTACCACATTCCTGACAGTGAACAGTCCTTCCTGATCCCTCTGTACACACTTAAACCACCATTAACCTATAGTACACTCTCAACTTCACTGTACAACAACTTCATCATGGCTATAACACCAGGGTTGAACCCAAAGTTTCCAGCTCCTTCCACAAGTATTCATGCTCAACCCGGTCAAAATACTTTTAGTCTAGGAGAATAAGACCAGTCTTTAAGCCCAATAGCCTGGAGACGTCCAAAATGTCACAAATTAAGTAAACATTATCAAATATCCACCTGCCAGGCACACAGTACGTCTGGTCCTGGTGAATGATCTGCTCCATCACCTTCGTCAGTCTCGATGCTAACGCTTTTGACAGCAGCTGCAGTCAGTGCACAGTAGTGACCCTGGGTGTCAGTTCTTCAGGTGGATCACGCCTCTCTTCTTTGGCAGCAGGATCAGGACGGCTCTCCTGCAGCTCAATGGGAGCTGACCTCCTGTAACACTGTCCTTTAGGACCTCCAGCACATCCTGCCTTATTGTTACCCAGCAAACTTTGAAAAACTCGACAGGAGACAAGACCATCGATACCTGGCGCACGCTTGTTCTCCATGCTTTGGAGAGCCTCCTGAAGCTCAGCCAGTGTCAGCTCCCTGTCCAACTCCTTGGACACTGACTCTGTGAGCTTAGGCAGGTCTTTGAGGAAGACTTTCCTCCACTACCTTTGCCCCTGATCTCTCACTGCTATACAGATTCGCCGATCTGCAGATCCCTGATTCTGTTCGCACAGCATGCATAAATCTTTCTGTCCATTCTTTTGTTCTTAACTGAAGAAGAACTTAGAAGGAACAAGCGCCCCCTGTGCTGTAGTGTCCAGCAGGTCGTTCATTTTGGCTTTTTTACTTTTTAGGGCTTCAATATGCCCCGATTTCCTGTGGGCTCCAAACGCTGGAGTTCCACTGTTTCTTTTTTTTATTGTATTTTCATTAATATTCGTATTAAAACTTGAACAAAACAACAACAGAGCCGATCAGTCAACACACACAGCATACACTCAAGTACAGAAAGTGACCATGGAAAGGCAAAGGGCGAATCAGAACATGATGGGGAAAAAAAGAAAAATAAATAAATAAACAAAACAAAACAAAACATAAAAAAAGGGGAAGTGAAAGAAGAACGTAAGTCAGGTAAATCCCATAAAGGGGCCCATATCCACCAGAATACATCAGATTTATTCTGTAAGTCATATGCAAGTTTTTCCAATTGTGCTAAACACATCTTGAAGTTGCTACCTGTGGTGATGAAAATAGAATAAGTGTACATTTATTTTCCAAATAAGTAAAGATATTCAATAAATAGTCAGTAGAGAAAACTAATGATGTTTTGCAGTAAATATATATGTGGTAGTGGGAACAGTCAAATGGTTGGGCGGAGCAATTGGAATGATGGTCAGGTTTTACTTATCAAATTAGTGGGTCTACAAAAGGAGCAGTCGGTTGTCTGGTGGGAGTGCATTTTCTAACACTGGTGACGTCACCGGATATCCGGCACAGCTGGGAGAGGTTTCATGTGTTTGGATTAAGGAATCCAGCCATTATTGGGTTTAAATCATCCCACTTCCTCGTTTAGAGTTTCTTGGTGCATCGTGACCTGGTTGAACTGGAAGTGAGAAACTGAGAGCTGTTGTAGTGAGCTGTCTTACCGGACTGCTGTCTTACCCGGGCTGCTGTCTTAAGAGGGCTGTCTTACCAGGGATGTCTTACCGGGCTGCTGTCTTACTAGGGCTGTCTTACCAGGGTGTCTTTGTACTGGGCTGTCTTACCAGGGCTGTCTTACCAGGGTCTCTTTGTACTGGGCTGTTTTATGGGGCTGTCTTCTTGCTGGGCTACCTTTTGGTTGCTTTGCTGTTTTTCCTGGGCTGTCTAGCTGTTTGGTTGATTCGCTGCCTGGCTGTCTTGTGGTCTGCGGGTCGCTAAAGGGTGGACGGAGTGACATATTGCATCGGCATGCATGCTATCTATGTGCCGAGCATCAGCGTAGGACGCATGTCCAGGCCATACCGTGCTATAGCTAACGGCTTACTGGATTAGCCAAGGAGCTAAATGCTAGTGCTTTTGCAGACTGTGTGCTTTATGTATATACATGTATATGTGTTAGTGTGTCTGTTTCAGTGTTCCACACGGTCCGCTAAAAGGTGACCTGAGAAACTGCTGCTATACATATATCTCTGTTTATCTAAGGAGTTTGAAGACCTGGATGCTACCCAACAGCTAGTGGAATGCTAAGAGGTCATGAGCTTATTTTATGAGGTGTATTGAATGGAATTGACTGTTGTTATTATTCCTGTTGCACTTTTCTTTTTGCTTTTTGTCCTTGTTATTGTACTCTCGTGATTGTGCTTAGTGTGTGTGTGTGTGTGTGTGTGTGTGTGTGTGTGTGTAGGTAAATTGATTTGACCATTCTGTGGTTGGTTTCTTCTACAGGTGTCTGGGAGACCAGTTCTAGTGTGTGGGACAAGTTCCTCTCTGCTTGGTGGTGGTTTCCTTTGGTGTGCAGTGACCGACAGGTTGGGGTTGTGGTGTCGTATGAGTGCACTTGTGTTTGCTGTGAATAGGAGATCATTAGAGAAAGGTCCCCAGCCTTGTAGTCCAAGCATTCTTGTGTGATATATGATGTATGGTTTGATGTAATTTTAATAGTTCTTGATAAACTGTGTGTATTATACCTCTGTCTTATGTCCTAACAGCTGTAGATGAACCTGGGTTCCTTGTGCATCTCTTTGAGAGGTTGTCCCCGGTGGCTGAGCCCCCGTGTTGCCGTAGTCGGTTTCTACTAGTAACATTCTTAAATCCAGTTCTTACATTTTATTGTTAAAGTCTTCTATGTCCTAAATTTCACAATTTTCGGAAAACAAATTGGACGTGCCGGTGCCACATATATTTGAAGACAAAGATAATTTTCTGAACCATTTCAGACTGAATAAAAAGACATGATCGGAGAGAGTTCCAGTATTTCTATCTCCAGAGCTTTTAGAGATCTGCCTATTGTGACAGTGAGATTGTACTTGTTGACAGAATTCTTTTACTATGCAGTGAGACCACGTTTACTGTCTCTGTTTCTTATTTAAATTTCTCCAAATGTCACAGAGATCGTGGGTCTCCACCAACTCCCACAGGCTTTTAGGGGAAGCTAAATAAGGTTCTGCGTGATTTCTCTCTGTATTTTCTGCTGTACAATTAAAATCACCTCCAAAACTAAAAACTCTGCATCGTTAGTGGACCTCTGGTTTCACTAGTTATGTCGTTAGTGGACCTCTGGTTTACAGTCTGAGCTTGGGGCTCACGCTCCATAGGCCCTGGTGCAGCAGCAGTTAGCAGTTAGCAGGCCGAGCTGAAGCCACAGGGGGAACGACTCCAGCAGGTTCAGCTGCTTCCTGCCCCGTCGCTTGGATACACCGGGGTCATTCTGTCTTTCGGGACAGGCACGGACAAGATGTCCTAACTGACCACATTTAAAACATTTTATTTCTGAATCAGTGGAGTCAAAGATGTTGTGATCAAACCCATCAATCCTAAACTTAAAGACCATGTTTAGTTCTTCAACACCTTCATTCAGAACCATAAAAACCTAGTGGGGACTTCCAGCCGAGGGGGATTTTCTTCATTAGGGAGACGGTTCGCCGGTACTGAGACAGCTCTTTCAGGATCGCCTCACTAATAAAAGCAGGGACATTTGATAGCATGACCTTTTTTGCAGGAGAACTGCATGGAGAAACCAGTACACACTCATTATTTACAACAATTTCTTCCTGGATCAGTTCAGTCACTTTATCCAGATTATTCAAAATACAACTAAAGCACTGTTCATACAGGAGGCAGAGACAATGCTCTCATTCCCCACCACATTTCTAACTGCTAACACACACTCCTCTACACTCTCACACACACACACACACACACACACACACACACACACACACACTCCTCTACACTCTCTCA
>MU551523.1:158665-176175 GCA_024362625.1 Silurus asotus
ACACACACACACACACACTAGATTATTCCTAGCTTTTTAAGGAAAAAATGTGGAAAAAAATTTGCAACACGCCACGGTCACCCTTCCCCTACGCATGCGCTCAGGGCAAAAGAGAGAGAGAGAGAGAGAGAGAGAGAGAGAGAGAGAAAATGGGGGTGTAAATGAAGCTAATCTGTAGACAGTGGGATGATTAATGAGACTGTGTGTGTGTGTGTGTGTTACTTTTTGTTGCATCATATCACACTTTTGGTTCAGTTACCATCTAATTATAATCAGCAGTGTGTGTGTGTGTGTGTGTGTGTGTGTGTGTGTGTGTGTGTGTGTGTGTGTGTGTGTGTGTGTGTGTGCGTGTGTGTGTCTCAACACACATGATTAATATACAGAATTCTGTCCATGTGGCTGCTGTCAGTCATTTCTCTCTCTCTCTCTCTCTCTCTCTCTCTCTCTCTCTCTCTTTCTCTGACATCATCCCAGACTTCTCTGACTTCTTTGCCCATATTAGAGGACACACACACACACACACTTTCAGCCTGATGTCACTCATCCGTTCATCTCTCATGGCAGTGCATCTTTAGCATTATTTCTCCTGTCTGTCCATATACAGAGCATCAATCACTCGTTCTTTCATCACTCCGGTCATGTGATCATTTTACTGGAAGCTTATTGGTTTGAATATTTATAGCCTTCTTGATAAGAGTTGAAGAAGGAGAAGTCACGGGATACTTTAGGAGACAAATCATCATTCTGAGCAATGACATCACTCTGTGTGTGTGTGTGTGTGTGTGTGTGTGTGTGTGTGTGTGTGTGTGTGTATGAAATAAAGTTAATTTGTCATGTATTTACATGTGATTATTTTTGTGTACTACTGATGGAAATTAATCAATAATCATTATATAAATATAAATATATTCTTATATGTATATTTATACTTCTGTATAATTAAACTTTAAATTATGAATAATATTTCTAATCTTTAACCTGATTTTAAATGGGCATAATTGCGTTGTCATGGTTACTACACTGCTCTGAGCTGCCATCTTAATCATTTAATTTTCAGTTTAAGTTCAACCAAAGGTCTGAAGTCACCAGAATAAAACTTGGAGAACATGATGAGAACCCCATCTCTCCATTATTTTCAATGTGAAGCATGGTGGTGAAAACATCATGTTCACCTTTGATCTCTTGGTTGTTGTTTTTTTTTAGTTTGTTTGGACTTTCTCATCTACACACACATTTGTGTCCTGTTCATTTGGTATCTATACTTTTCCAAAAGCTTGCTTTATCAACACACACATACACACACAACACACACCACACACAAACGAGTATTATGGGATGATTCCTGATTAATACTCATACACTTCATGCATCTGTGACCATCACACTATACTGTTTAGGAACATCTCACTCCACATTTAATCCCCATGTGTTTGCTATGATGGGTTCCTCCACTAGATTTT
This sequence comes from Silurus asotus, assembly GCA_024362625.1. Classification (NCBI taxonomy): domain Eukaryota; kingdom Metazoa; phylum Chordata; class Actinopteri; order Siluriformes; family Siluridae; genus Silurus; species Silurus asotus. The sequence continues at coordinate 160,126 of MU551523.1, forward strand.
AGGGTGGGGCTGGATTAGTAATTATTCAGCTGTTAGAGAGATCAGATACTGAAGAAATCTCCAGTTCCAGGTCATCCCACAGCATCAGTGTGGTTGAGGTTGAGTTATAGCCCTGTGCAGGACAATTCAGTCCTTCTTCTCCCACCTTCATATCAATAAACATGTCTTGGTGGAGCTTGCTTTGTGTACAGGAGCATCATCATGCTGGAGCATTGTTTGGATCACACACTTCCATGATAATTGTAATACTATTGTGTTGTGATGGTCAGAGGTGCACTTACCTTTTTGCCTTTAGAATGTCTAATAGCACTTACATTTATTATAATTTCAGAAAAGCAGCATTGAAATGTGGAGCTGTGTAATTTACATTATTTAAATGTAAAGCACCTGGGCTCCAGGTTTAGGATTTTACTTAGAGGAAGTCATGATGTGTAATTGTGGGGAATTATTTATTTTGATTAAAATCACAACTCAGCAGTTAAAATTCTCTTTAAACTCTTGAAACTCACACTGAAGACCAGCAGGTGGAGACAAAAACTTTTTGTTATTTCAATGAAATCTCTTTCCTTTTTAGCCCTTTAGTCACAGAACACAGTGTCACTCGGTTTGTTTTTGCACCATTCTGTGTAATCTTTAGAGTCTATCTATACATCCCTCCATCCCTCCATCTATCTATCTATCTATCTATCTATCTATCTATCTATCTTTTTAAAGTAGCTCCCTGTAGGTTTGATGAGATCTTCGCACACTTTTGGTCTTCTGTCAGTCATTCCTGTGAGGTAGTCACCTGGAATGGTTTTCAAACCATCTCAGAGGAGTTCAGAGAATATATTCGGGGTCAAAATGGGCCTCGAACAAGAATCTTTTCATAAACAGTCTCTATATTAAACTTTAAACTCTGAACTGCTTTAAAATATATAAAAATCCTATCTGAGTTTATAAACAGGTGATTAAACACGGATTGTTTCAGAAAGCAGAGTGTTTTTAGGATTTTTAACACTTGTTAATAAAGTACAGGCATTAACTCACTAGCACTTTAGTACGTCACTCTGAACGTCTGCTAAATGCCACAAAAGTAAATGTAAATGGTTTGTGGATGGAGGAAATCTGTTGGTGATGTGACAGTTATAGTGGTTACATTTTCCAAAAGAGGGAAAATGAAATAAATTAATAATACTTTTGACATTATCTCAGCAAAATAAAATGCAAGTGGAAAAAAATACACAAAGAGTACACACACATTCTCAGGTTTACACTTCAGGATGGTTTCTATAAACCTGTAAGAGATTAAAGGAGGTCACTAAATTTAGTAGGACACCATTTATATCATTTTTGCAGCCTATAACATTAAGTACACGGTAACAAATTCACTGGTACTGCACTGGAAGAAAGACAGACAGGCAAAAGTTCACAAAACAGAGCTTTCTTTATTCACTTTTCTTTCCAGTACTCACTACAGGGTACACCCACACACTCGTGGTTCAGGACGCCTTCGGCTCCTTCGTCGTCCGCCCCCGTGCCCTCCCCGAGTTTCCCCAAAAAGCGATACGTCTCGCCGGCCAATACGTCTTTTACTGGCGCTTGTGTCACTGTGCGGCGACCCTTCTGCTCGTCTCTCTGTTGGTGTCTCTCTCAGCGGCTGGGCTCTGCTCTTCATTCATTAGTGGTGCCAGACTGAAACAGAGGACACTGATTAGTCTCATCAGCTGTCCACTCCCGCACCACTGGTACATACACATTTCCTGCCTCCACAATGTGCTCATACCTTGTACATTTTGTACACGATGTACAGTCCTCCTGCCACAGCTATGACTATAGCTGTTTTTTTACTAAAGATCTGGTCTGTTAGAGAGAAGCAGAGACACACATAGGATACACTGATCTACATCATTCATACACAGTCTCTGAGTGAGTAAGAGGTTGGGTGAGAAAGACAGAAATCTAGAGAGAAGAATGAGGGCAGACAGTCAGACATACACTTTACACACAGCACTATTTAAAAGATTCCAAAAAAATCTTCACAACATTTAAGTCCTGTATATATTCAGTGTCACTGCTGCTTTGTGTGTTTCACTTATTCTTTCTCCATGTGATTTGCTCTGCAGTCTAGTTTTTGTTTGGATGTATATTAGTCAGGTTATCTAATTAAAATACAGATACATAAGAAAAAAATTTAATACTAGATTATTTTCTCTTGTTCTCTATCAGATTCGACAAATTTTGCTTGGGTAAAGAAGTTATATAATTGTGAGTGTACAATTATAAATGCTTTTCCAAATAAAAAAAGATGTGAGCTAAAATGAGTAAAATATTCAGGTAACAATTACCAGTAAAAATCAGCTTGTGCTCACAGGTGATGCGTCTATGAATGCGCAACCAAAATACAATGGGAGGCATCACATAAGGGGCCCGAGGGATAACATCTCTGATGCGCCGACTCCGAATGATGGGGCTTCTGAAGAAAATTCTTAGCAGAAGCAGAGACATTTTCTTCTGTCAGTCCTAAAATCACAAATGGTAAAGTTCAGTGATGTGTAAGAAACAAGAGTTTTATCATTTTAACTTTGATTTGCACTGTTTATACGCATGTTTGTATGTATGCGCTGTTTAACCCTCTGAGGTCTGAGTGTCTGCTGACTGATGTTGCTGGTTTTATCACAGTGTCTAAATGTCTCTAAATTTCATTCACTATTCACACAATGATCTTCAAATCTACAGATTTACTTTAACACACACTCAGCTCCAGTGATTTATAAACAGGAAGTGGCTCAGGCTCATGTAGGTTATTAATTTGCTTAAGAAACACACAGACTGTAAAATGTATTTATATTCGTGTGCAGAAATCTGCTTTAAACACACATCATCTATCAACAACAAACTGATTTAATATCTGAAAGTGATTAATTAAAGTCTGGGGAATGAACATGAGTCATAATGTTTCAGAAAATACATTCTGTTGGAGAAATAAATGAATAAAAGCATATAGATGTCCTTATTCCTTCCCTACATGGACAAAGAAGGGGGCAGGGCCTGCACTCGTCTGCACTGAATATGAATGAGGGGGAGTGTTTACCTGTTTAATATTCATACCTGAGCTCAGGTAACAGCCCCGCCCATGTCTGTACAAACTCCACAAGTACATAATGAAATGAAGTTAAAAGTAAGTCACACTTACCACAGAAGATGATGAAGGAGGAGGAAGAGCTCATTCCTGGTTCCATGGTTCAAAATAAAGTGGAACCTGGAACAAGATGAATTTTGTTGATCAGTAAGAAATCCTAGTGAGGGTTCATTCAACGCACAGACATCGAAAGTCTATCTGAAACATCTCTCACTTACAGTATCTATGCTGAACAGGTCCCTCAAGGTGTGTCCAGGTCACGTGACTCCAACAAACAAATCCAGTCTGGTGTGATGGAGGTTTCAGTAGAGTTCAGAGTTTCAGTTTCCATTTTAATCAACATTTAAAAGCAGCTGAGTAGTGAGTATTGTACTGATGTAGAGCCTGAAATATGAGAAGATAACAGCTTTCTGTCATCAAATTACAACATTTACATAAAAAAAACTAACTGGGACCAAAATACACAGCATGTAAACAATAAATATTCAATAACAGAGAATAAACAAACAAATCAGGAAACAGAAGAATAGGAAATAAATGGGTAATAATAAAATCATTAAAAAAAACATGTGCAAATAATAAAAAAAAATCACATTCAATAAAATCAGATCTCATGAAATTAAATTATAAACATGGTGTGTGTGTGTTTACAAGAGAACTTCACATATGCACATATTCTAAAACCAAAATATGACCTCCCATCAGCGCTGTGTAATCCAGTCTACTTTCACTCCTGGTTCAATCTGGCACTGATTATTCAACAAACCTGAGCAATATTTTGGTCACACCTACAACCCCAATTCCAAAAATGTTGGGACACTGAATAGAATGTAAACAAAAACAAAATGCAACTGGTCTCCTCAGTTCCCAGATGTTTATGGACTGAAGGTGATGATACACAGTGGGAAACATGGCCCTGAAACCAAACCTTTTTTTTTTTGAATGACCTCATTTTTTTTCCTTAAAATTGTTTATATTCTTAGTTTGTACATTTTTTTTTTTTTAATGTGGAAAGAATTTGGATTTAGAAGATTTGCAAATCATTACATTCTGGTTTTATTGATATTTTTAGATCAAAAGGTGCAGGCTATTTGTTGGTACCTCAAATAATGAAGACTCCAGCAGGGGGCAGATGTTTCTCTTATAAACCCCACAGTTATGGAACAACCTTCCAATCAGTGTTCGGGACTCAGACACAGTCTCAGTGTTCAAGTCGAGGCTGAACACATATTTATTTAGTGGAGTCTTTAGTCAGTAGGTGTTTCTGAGGTAAAGGAGCAGATCTGGAGGGAGCATGGATATGGAGTGTTTGGTGAACTGGGATATTTGGATGTTGTCGTCTCCTCACTCTCACACGTTCACTCGGGTTTGTTGATGGTGGTGTGGTGGGTCGTCTCTTATCCTTGAATATTTAGCATTAATCTTTAACAAAAATCCTACTGCACATTTCACTAACTGAATCCTTCTAAACCTCATTTTACAAGCTTTTAATTTTAAACCCAAAACATATTCGTGAACTTTGACGGCTGTCTGAGGATTTTTACATTTTGTATAAAGTGCTTTAGGGATAAAACATCATTTAAAGAACTTTGTAAAACAGAAAATCAAACTAAATCAGTACATTCCAGTTTGTAGCTCATTTATTTATTTTTCATCACAACTAAATAACTTCTTAATCAGGTGCAGTTTAATATTAAATTTAAGTATAATAATGACCACATACAACTTTACACTTTTCAACTTTTTATTATTGGAGACTCAATAGAATAAATTTACACATTTATTTCAGGCATTCAGTAAGAAAGTCACTATTCTGGGAATTTAGGTGTACACACACACACAATCAGATATTACTCTGTAAAACAGCTCCTGAGTAACGTGACACACCTACACATATCTCCACATTTGCATGTTATTAATATGTAAGCAGGTGTCACCAGGCATTTCCACTTTCAGTTCTATGAATACAGAAACTTTTTTTAAAAACATTTTAGAACTTTGATGAACATCTACATGATCTCCATATGAAGGTAAGCCTGAAAGCTGATGTTCTAGATTCTCCCCAGGCTTCAGTGAGGATCGTATGATAAGATCTGTGTGTGTTAGAGGGATGAATACGACTCGAGAGATAACGACTGGGATGGAGATCGCCGGCGACTCTCACGTCCCCAAAGAGTTAACACACGACTACAGATCACCTTCAGCACGAGGATGTGGTGAGTGAGTGCACATTTATTTATTATTTTGTTTATCTTCTACCAGGAACACGAGTGTGGTGTCATCACACCAGTCACACATTCACAATGCTCAGGTGAAGATTACAAAAATAAACAAAAGGTTAAAAAATAGAGCTTAAAAAAAGAATCCTCCTGAACAGTGTGGGTAAGAGTGTGACTGCTCTTCTGTCTTACAGGAGAAGAACCTGTTTTACAGTATACACTTATTTATAGACACTGTGCAGGGAGCTGAGAGTCTATAAAATTAGTGTATACAGTTAAACAGACATTTTATTGCTAATAGAACTCCCTGATCCTCACTGTGGAAAACGCGCATGCGCTTTATTTGAAAACTTGTACGTGTAGAGAGCGCATGCGCAGTACAGTCCGAGTTTTAGACGGAGTCTCAGCGGTTTGTCTTCACTTCGCGATACATAAATGATGAGTCAGGTAAAATAAAATAAAACATTTAAACCCACAGTTTACGTCGAGGTACGTCAACTACTGTATTATGAGTATCATAAGTACTACGCTGTTTTAAAATACTACGCATCAAGTAAAAAAAAAAAAACGAGGCGGAAGTCAGAAATGACAGCGACTCGTCACTTCCGGTTAAGTGCGATTCCACCTTGGAAGCGCGAATTCTTAAAAACCAGCGCCATTTTTTTTACATTTACTAATTACATTACGTATAAAGCCTGTACATTACATTAAGTATAAATTTTTAAATGTAAGGGTGTAAAAACTTCACTTCGAGGTGCGGAGGGAAAAACAGGAAAAAGTCGTAAGCGGTATTTCTACTATAAAAAGAGATGCTAATGCTAACACGTGGTTTCCACGTGTCAGAGGCCGCAGTGTAAAATCACTTCTAGAAAATAAACACGTGTTTACTAAATCATTCTTACATTCGTGCAAACAATATAAATACAAACATTTCTACAAAACTATGACTGTAGTTTAAAAATAAATTTAATCGCATTTAATATTTACACAAATACAAAAGCTATAATATATATATATATATACACAACACAAATAATATATATATATTAATGTGTTTCTGAAACACGATGTTTATTTAACGTGTGTAAAAGAGGAGGATTCTTACAGGATTCAGAGCGGTGCTGGAAACACGTGCTGATCACTGGATTGTGTTCGGATTACTATCTTAAAAAAAAACAACAAACAAAAACCAGGTTAAACTTCCATCATTTATTACTGAACTGTATAAATAAATATGATAAAACAATACATTTGTTTCAATCAAATTAAACTGTGTATAAACAAAACTTTTAGTAAATCCACAATTATTACAAACTAAAAAATATAAATCCGCGATTTACACTTACACAGACAACCATGACCACAACCTACCTGAAGACCCGCAGGTGAGAGAAAGAGACCGCCCCGCCCGCTTCTTGTTTATAGTAATGGCTGGTTCGTGAATGAATCGTTCATTTGAACCGGTTCTTTTTAGTGAACCGGTCAAACCGGTTCACCAAATCGGACTGAATCGTTTAAAACAGTTCGCGTCTCAAATCAGCACTAATCAACAAAATGACTCGTTACTCACTTGTGAATGAGTATGAGCGTCTATCTTCCTTTCTTCTCTTCATCACAACTTCTCTGCCCCTTTACTATCATTTCCCTCCACACTTTTGTTTACGCTTCTGATTTACTTATCAGGATTAATATTCCAACATCTTCTCTTTTACTGGCCTGTTTTACATAATAAAATAGTTCCTCCTCTAATGTAGAAGAGAATCCCAGCTCACTGTACACACATGCAGCATCACCAAGGGATGAGTTTCTGCTTCATGCTGTAAAGATGGTTTGTGGGTCACATTTGCAGTTCCTAATGTTACCACCAGGTGTAGACAAAGACCTCATAGGTCCTATCTCTCATTTCACATCTACACTGTGTGTGTGTGTGTGTGTGTGTGTGTGTGTGTGTGTGTGTGTGTGTGTGTGTGTGCAGATATTTCTAAAAGATGATCTAATTCCAGCTGTCACTAAGCTGATTAGATATCAGCAGGTGAACAATATGGGGAACTTCATATTCTTCACAGGTTCCTCACAGGTTCTGTAGAACTTGTTAATGTTAGTTGGTTCCACATGTTCTAGAGAACTTGTATAACATTCAAACCAGAGAGCAGCAACTTTTATACTATTGAAAACATTCAATCATATTCATTTTTACACACACACACACACACACACACACACACACACACACACACACACTTTCCCACAGTTTTATACATGTGTACTGTAAACAAACAGTAGTATATAACATATATAATAGTGATGTAAAGTAACAAATTATATTTACTTGTTAGTGTAATTCATTATTTGTGTTTTTTTACTTGATGAATTTTTGTTTGAAGTATTTGTGTGAAGTATTTGTGTAAAGTATTTGTAGTTCACATGTTAAATCATATCTGTTGTTGAGCAAAAAGACTCACGTTGTGAACTGCAGTGTTTTTATTTTATTTATTTGTTGTTATTGAACTTTAATTTGTAAATGTGCTTCAATTAAAAACAACCAGTTTGTGATTTATTTTTCTTGTCCTTTTTGACCTACACTCGAATCCCCCACCACGGCCCTGCTGTTAAAAAATAACTTCAATTTTACACTAAATAAAGGACAAATAATCAGAGGAGGTAAAAGTCCACACATCCCTCACTCAGTAGAAGTGCAGATCCTGATGTTATAAAAGATTCTGGTGAAAGCTGAAGTTCTGACTGAAGTGAAAGTAAAGAAGTTTGTGCTCTGACGTGTTCTTCAGTAAAAACTAGTGATTATTACTACCTGTTTTAGTGTCACGCTGGAAACTGAACCTCACGTCTTATTAATATTACTGCTGTCAATCCATTCAAATATTTAATCACGATTACATGATTGTCATGAGTTCACTCACCTGATAATTATCAAAAATTAAAAATTATCTAAAATTAAATTATTACCTAAAAATTATCATTGATAATCACTATTATATCATTGATAATTTTTGCAAATTTATGTTTATTATTCGTGAAACCAAACTCAACATAGAGCATGAAGACTAAATACTCTTGTAAATGTTTTAAAGTAATGATGGTGTTTGAAATGACGTAAATCGTTAGAACACAAATAAAACCTTTGCTATGTTTCCACACGGATGTTTATTGAGGTGACACCTGAGAAACTGCACCACTTCTAACTTTCACACTGACGACAAGATCAGAGAAAATTTCTTATCGATGTGAATTGATTGATTTAAAAGGAGACATTTCGAGTTTTATACACAGATGTTTTATGTCTGTGGAGCAAATATTCACTGAGATTCAGGATGTTTTATGTGTTTGTGAAGAGAAATGACAGAGATGGCAAAGAGCGCCCCCTGCCTGTCATCTTTATTTTACAAAAGCACAGAGTTTTTTTTTGTTATCATGAGTGTGTACGAATAAAAGCAGACCTTTTACAGATCTGAAGGATGAATTGTATCCAGACTGAAGATCCACCATGTAGAACACAAGCAGAGTAAAGATGATGATGATCTCAGGTGATCAGGAAGAAACATGTTGATGTGCTGAAAACGGCGTAGTGAGAAAAAAAATACTGAACATCACCAAATAGAATAAAACTAAAGAAACGAGTCTGGTGTGAAAATGTAAGAAGTAGAAAGTGCAGATATTTGTGTAAAAATGTGAAGTGAAAGTAAAAAGTTGTCAGAAAAATAAACAGTGAAGTAAAAAACTGTTAACAGTAAAATTAACTTACGTAAAAAAACAGAGTGTTTGCACTTCATCACTTTTACAACTTTTTACTCGAGAAGATTTTTAGACTCGTAACTTTATTTGTAGTAACATTTCATTGAAGTAACAGTAATTTTACTGAGTAGAATATTTTATTACTCGTCCCACCTCTGGTATTGAGTTCACTGTAGTTTATACATAAATTCTGTTTTTATTTACATCTGTAATATTTATTCTAATTTTTAACTCAATTTCACTTTTATTACATTTTTTAATTATTTTGGTTTTTATTCCGTATCACATCACGGCTGTGTGCGTGTGTGTGTGTGTGTGTGTGTGTGTGTGTGTGTGTGTGTGTGTGTGTGTGTGCGTGTGTGTGTGTGTGTGTGTGTGTGTGTGTGTGTGTGTGTGTGTGTGTGAAGCGAAATTATAATTTGATTTATTTAGAGTCACTTAATATTTTGCAATATTAATTAATTAATTCATAATATTGAATCCAAAATCAATAAAGAGGGTCATGTGACTTCTACTGAAAACTGAAGATGGAAAATGTTTCATTAAAATATATTAAGTACCTTTAGTTATATTAGTGTGTGTGTGTGTGTGTGTGTGTGTGTGTGTGTGTGTGTGTGTGTGTGTGTGTGTGTGTGTGTATGCAGTCGCATTAGTGAGATGTTGCAGTTCACCAGGTGGTACGAGTTCATCTCCACACTGCTGGTTATTCATCTGCAGGTGTGTAAACATGTTCCACACACAAACACACACACACACACACACACACACACACACACACACACACACACACACACACACCTTACATAACAAAGTGCTGTTTTCGGTCAATATCAAAGGATTTAAAGATCTTATAGAAATATAGTAAAAAACCAAACAAAGGAGTGTCAAAATTATTGGCACCCCACTACATATTCATGTCAAATAAATTTTCTTGATGATGGTGTTTTTTGGGGTTTTTATAGTCACCGTAATTACACTCATGAGGTCTTTAATCAAGCTTTTTCTGTGTCCATACTGACCTTGAGATTATTATAATGGTGGAAAACACTTCCTCCATTACAATTCATCCCACATTTAGTCCCCTGGATGCAGTTATAATGAGCTCCACACTTCTGGAAAGATGTTCCACTAGATTTTGTAGAGATTCATTCAGCTACAAAAGTGTTAGTAAAGTCAGGTTCTGATGAAGGTGAGAAGGTCTGGAGTGCAGTTAGTGTTCACATTCGCCCCATAGTTGTTCAGTAGGGTTGGAGGAAGAGGATCTAGCAAGTGAACTTTCTGTACTTTATTAAATTGCAGAGCAGCAGAATTTCTCCACTGAAGCACATCATGTAGAACTGAATAGAAATTGAATCACACTGCATTGTAATAGTGGTGAATCGTATCATATCAGTAGCTGCTTCATATGGATCTTTAATGAATCCTATCGTTGGCTATGTGTCGAGATGCAAAATCCGTCGGCCTCAGTTATGGAGATGGACACACTTACGATGCACACTTAAAATCAGAGTGCATTATGGGTTCATACACGTGAATGAAAGTAGTGAATTCTGATACAAATCTGGTAGATTGTTCAAAAAGAGACATCAATAACTTTCTATATCTTCTGACGATCACATGCTCCTGCACAGACATGAAAGCAGTCATCATGTGTATCACACGAGCGAGACTGAAGTGTTCAAGAACACAGAGTCATCGCTAATGGGTGTGTCTTTTATTTGTGATTGACGTGAGTGATCCAAAACATACTAGAACCCCAAAACACACAAACACACACACATTGGATTAAAGAAGAGAAATAATCACCACCAACACAGGAAAAAAAGTTCTGTTTGTTTTATTGACCCACATGAATCTGAACTGCTCTGCCCCCTAAAGAACTGCTGCAGTATCATGACTCACTGTGGGGTGGGGGGGCCAAAACTAACGAGCTGGCTGCATGAAGGTGGACGTGATAAACTGCAGGTGTCACACACCAGGCTGCTTTAGTCATCAATCATCATCCAAACACACACCTTTCTATATACAGAGCCATTGTCTTGGCTGGGAAATTTCTGGAGTTTATATGGATTAGTGTTTCACGTGTGTGTGTGTGTGTGTGTGTGTGTGTGTGTGTGTGTGTGTGTGTGTCGTGTTATTGGAATCTCTTGACGTCAAGCTGTTTATGAAGTCAGATTCCATTCTTTTTCTCACACATACACACACACACACACACACACACACACACACACACACAAACTTTACAACTATTTTGTACTTATATTAGTACCTATATTGTACTTTTATCCATTAATAGCTACATTTGATCTTCTCACTTGTGTTCTAGCAGCTGTAAACACTCGTTCCTTCACCGCTCGCAGCTTGTTACATCATGTTACCAAGAAATCGTGAAGAAGTGTAAACTCCTGTGTTTTGCAATTTTAAACATCTCCTTATCCTGGTGAAAACTTCACAGCTGTTTCCATAGTAACGATAAATATTATATCCCAATGTGTGAATTAACATGAACATCCACTTCTCTATGGAGTTATTCTATTGAGAATTAATCAGCAGCTTCTGACCAATCAGGATGCAGATCCCAGCAGCTGCACTGGGGTATAAATTTAGAGGCTTTACCTCTGCCCTACTTTAGAAGCCCCTGAGCTGTGCAGGAACCCAAGCCAGAAAACTCATCACTGCAGGAATGTGATATCAGAATATCATCACGCTGGTGCAGTGTACATGCCTGAACACCGACTCCGGCTCTGCCTCACCGCCTCTGAACGCCACGTTACAGATATTACTGAAACACTTACTGAACTCAACACTGTGTTCCACTGAAGTATTCTAGTAAATTTCCCCTTGTGTTCACCACAGGATGTTTCCTGTCCTGTTCTTTCAGGAACTTGTATATTCACCATGCTCTGTTTTTATTGAACTTCTCCAGGTCTCCAAAACCATAAATATTCCCCATGTCATATATCCCCATATATCCAGCATCTTATATCCCCAGGGTCCTAAAGTCCCACAATACTATATTTACAGTAGTGTATTTGCAGTACTTCATTTACAGTACTTTATATTCAGTACTTCATTTAGAGTACTTTATTTACAGTACTATAGATACAATACTATATTTACAGTACTTTATTTACAGTACTTTATTTACAGTACTATAGTTACAATACTATATTTACAGTAGTATATTTACAGTACTTTTTACAGTACTTTATTTACAGTACTTCATTTACAGTACTTTATATTCAGTTTTTCATTTACAGTACTTTATTTACAGTACTATAGTTACAATACTATATTTACAGTACTTTATTTACAGTACTATAGATACAATACTATATTTACAGCACTTTATTTACAGTACTTCATTTACAGTACTTTATATTCAGTACTTCATTTAGAGTACTTTATTTACAGTACTATAGTTACAATACTATATTTACAGTACTTTATTTACAGTACTATAGTTACAATACTATATTTACAGTAGTATATTTACAGTACTTTTTTACAGCACTTTATTTACAGTACTTTATATACAGTACTTTATTTACAGTACTTCATTTACAGTACTTTATATTCAGTTTTTCATTTACAGTACTTTATTTACAGTACTATAGTTACAATACTTTATTTACAGTACTTTATTTACAGTACTATAGTTACAATACTATATTTACAGTACTTTATTTACAGTACTATGTCATATATCCCCATATATCCAGCATCTTATATCCCCAGGGTCCTAAAGTCCCACAATACTATATTTACAGTAGTATATTTGCAGTACTTCATTTAGAGTACTTTATTTACAGTACTATAGTTACAATACTTTATATTCAGTACTTTATTTACAGTACTTTATTTCTAAAGCCCTATAGAGTCAATAGAGTCAATTAGAGCTATACTCCTAGAGTCAATATTCTCAATATTCCCATATATTTCCTTATTTATTCTAATATGTTGCCTTACCTCTACTTTCCTCAAAATATACATTCCAAGAGTCTTATATCTCCAAGGCTCCATTTCCCAGTGTCCCATATTCTCAGCATCCATTATTCACAAAGTGCCACATGTTCAGCTATATATCCCCAATATTGCTAATATTCTATGCTAGTCCAGTGTATTATATCCCCATCACCACATACTCCCAAAGAACAATTAATACGTTCTATATTCTTATTCCTATATGTCTAGAGTTCTATATTCCCAAAGTCATATATTCTAGGAGTCCGGTATTTCCAGGTCCCAGTGTCATATTTCCAAGGTGCAATATTTTCAGAGATTTGATTTCCCAGTGCCCCAAATTCCCAGTGTCCTGTATTCCCAGTGTCCCACAGACTCAGTGACCTGTATTCCCAGTGTACTAAATTTATATTCTGTGTCCTATATTTATATTCTCAATATCTTATATCTATATACCCAGTGTCCCATAAATCCAGTGTCCCATATTCCTAGAGTGCTATATTTCCAGACTCCTATATTCTCAAGAATTTTAATCACTTTTTAATGCTAAATATTAACTAATAAAATAATAAGAATAAGCATTTGTGACCCTGAATTAAGTGTGTGTGTGGCCTGAAGTGTGGGTTTGTGTTGTAATATTAAATAAAAAACAATCAGAAAGTGAAATCAGTGTGTACTGAAACTGAAATTTGATTGTAAATAATAAGAAGGATATAAACTGTTATTTACTGTAATATTTGTATAAATCGTGTCTCATTGCTGTCTTATGAAATCACCAGAGACGCCACATAATTCCTGAGTCAGGACTATTTTTTATGAATCAGACGACATGTCTCAGACAGCAAGGCGTCTGTGTCTGGAGCAGCACACAGAATACAGACGTTCAGTAAATATCGCACCAAATCCAGACGACTCAACATCAGTTTTCTCCTCTGCCTCGTTTTCTTTCTCTTTTATTTAAAATTGAGAAAAAAATCACCAAAAGAATGATGATGCAGAAATTACACATTATACATTTTAGTGTCAAATATTAATCCCTTAATTTGTTCATGGCATTTAAATATTAATTCCATTCCAAATCCATCTTTATGTTTCATCCAGTGGTGGGGCATCAGGGGCATGTTTTTTGGCCTGGTTTTGGTCAGGAATTTATATCTGAACACAACCATTTTCATACATGACATGGACATTGTCTCCAAGCAGCTTTACAGCAGGTTAAAAAGAATGTATATACGTTTGTTCCTTATAAATGTAAATTTATTGCACATCTGCTGTGGTGATCCAGTGGTGACTGTGGTGAAGAAAAAACTCCCTGAGATTTCATGATGAAGAAACTGTGATCATTGTGATATTGTGCAGCGATGGTGATTAAATGTAAAATGTGGTCCTGAGTCCACTGTAACAGACTGTTGACATTAATTACATTCCAAATCCACCCTCAAAGTTCTTAAGATGCTCAAACAACTTCATGGATCTTTGGGCTGATGATGTGGAACAGAGTGGTGTCCATTTCAAGAGAATTGTGGAAGGCCATCAGGGCCAGCAAGACCTTCTCTGATCTTAATATACAGTGCCCTTCACAATTATTGGCACCCCTGTTTAAGATGTGGTTGTGGACTTCAAAAAATTCTCCTTTTTTTAAAAACAACATAGAACCCAAATGCAAAATAAGAGAAAAACCCAACCTTTTATTTAAGTACATTACTTTGGTGGTAAAAAAATCACACATTTAGAAAAAAAAAAAAAACTTGAAATCATGTGTCCCACAATTATTGGCACCCCTGATGTTAATACTTTGTACAACCTCCTTTTGCCAACAAGACAGCACTTAATCTCCTCCTATAACATTTCACAAGATTGGAGAACACAGAGAGAGGGATTTTTGACCATTCTTCTTTGCACAATCTTTCTAGATCATCCAGTGTCCTGGGTCCTCTCTTATGCACTCTTCTCTTTAGCTCGCCCCACAGGTTTTCGATTGGGTTGAGGTCTGGGGACTGAGATGGCCATGGGAGGACCTTGAGTTTGTGACTGCTGAACCACTTTTGTGTAGATTTTGCCACATGTTTTGGATCATTATCCTGCTGAAAGAGACAATGACGACCCATCTTCAGCTTTCTGGCAGAGGCCATCAGGTTTTTATTTAAAATATCCTGGTACTTCAAAGCGTTCATAATGCCATGCACCCTAACAAGGTTCCCAGGGCCTTTGGAAGAGAAACAGGCCCACAGCATCACAGATCCTCCACCATACCTCACGGTGGGCATGAGGTGCTTTCCGGCATACTCATCTTTTGTTTTACGCCAGACCCACTGTTTGTTGCCAAAAAGCTCAATCTTAGTCTCATCTGACCAAAGCACACGATCCCAGTTGAAGTCCCAGTACCGCTTAGCAAACTCCAGACGTTTACGTTTGTGAGTGTTAGTGAGAAAAGGCTTTTTCCTTGCATGCCTCCCAAACAGCTTGTTGGCATGTAGAGAGCGTCTGATGGTTGTTTTGGAGACTCTGTGACCCCAAGATGCCACTCTTTGATGCAATTCTGTGACGGTGAGCTTGGGAAATTTTTTTACTTCTCTTACCATCCTCCTCACTGTGCGTTGTGGCAAGATAAACTTGGGACCTCTTCCAGCCTTGTTTGTCACTGTTCCAGTTGTTTTAAACTTCTTAATGATTCCTCTGACTGTAGATACCGGCAAGTTAAGGCGAGTGGCTATTTTCTTGTAGCCATTGCCTGACTTATGAAGGTCGACACACATCTGCCTTACTTGAATGGTGTGTTCTCTTGTCTTTGCCATGTTGACAAATGGGTAAGAGAATTAGGCCTCTGTGTCACGTCATATTTATACCCCAGGGAAACAGGAAATCATGAATTACTAATTAAAAGTCCCTAAATACCCTGACCAACCTTAGCAACTAAAAAAAAAATATATTGAAAAAAAAAAAAAACAATTTCAGAGGAATTGTTAGGGGTGCCAATAATTATGGCACACATGATTT
>MU551523.1:177669-195593 GCA_024362625.1 Silurus asotus
ACACCCTGCACAGCTGATCATATTTACACCCTGCACAGCTGATCATATTTACACCCTGCACAGCTGATCATATTTACACCCTGCACAGCTGATCATATTTACACCCTGCACAGCTGATCATATTTACACCCTGCACAGCTGATCATATTTACACCCTGCACAGCTGATCATATTTACACCCTGCACAGCTGATCATATTTACACCCTGCACAGCTGATCATATTTACACCCTGCACAGCTGATCATATTTACACCCTGCACAGCTGATCATATTTACACCCTGCACAGCTGATCATATTTACACCCTGCACAGCTGATCATATTTACACCCCACACAGCTGATAATATTTACACCCGCACAGCTGATCATATTTACACCCCACACGGCTGATCATATTTACACCCGCACAGCTGATCACATTTACACCATGCACAGCTGATCATATTTACACCCCACACAGCTGATCATATTTACACCCTTCACAGCTGATTATATTTACACCCCCACAGCTGATCATATTTACACCCCGCACAGCTGATCATATTTACACCCCACACAGCTGATCATATTTACACCCTTCACAGCTGATCATATTTACACCCCACACAGCTGATAATATTTACACCCTGCACAGCTGATCATATTTACACCCCACACGGCTGATCATATTTACACCCACACAGCTGATCATATTTACACCTGCACAGCTGATCATATTAACACCCTGCACAGCTGATCATATTTACACCCTGCACAGCTGATCATATTTACACCCTGCACAGCTGATCATATTTACACCCCGCACAGCTGATCATATTTACCAAAAATATGTGCTTCAAAATCATTATAAAATATTTACCTGCTTTATTGATTTGAAAATGGCCTTAGACTCTACTGGGCATTATGTGTTATTTGACACGTGTTGGACAGTGGACACACTAACACACCACCAACACACTCACACACCACCAAAACACACACTCACATACCCCATCTCACACTAACACACCACCAACACACTCAAACACACCCAAAACACACACTCACATACCCCATCTCACACTAACACACCACCAACACACTCACACACCACCAACACACACACTCACACACACCCTCTCACACTAACACACCACCAACACACTCACACACCACCAACACACACACACTCACATACCCCATCTCACACTAACACACCACCAACACACTCACACACCACCAACACACACACTCACATACCCCATCTCACACTAACACACCACCATCTCACACTTACACACCACTAACACACACTAACACACCACCAACACACTTACACACCACCAACACACACTCACATAGCCCAACTCACACTAACACACCACCAACACACTCACACACCACCAACACACACACTCACATACCCCATCTCACACTAACACACCACCAACACACTCAAACACACCCAAAACACACAATCACATACCCCATCTCACACTCACACACCACCAACACACACACACTCACATACCCCATCTCACACTTACACACCACTAACACACACTAACACACCACCAACACACACTCACACACCACCAACACACACACACTAACATACCCCATCTTACACTCACACACCACCAGCACACACTCACACACCACCAACACACACACTAACATACCCTATCTCACAATAACACACCACCAACACACACTAACACACCACCACCTCGCACTTACACACCACTAACACACCACCAACACACACTCACACACCACCAGCACACACTCACACACCACCAACACACACACACTCACATACCCCATCTCACACTTACACACCACTAACACACACTAACACACCACCAACACACACTCACACACCACCAGCACACACTCACACACCACCAACACACACACTAACATACCCCATCCTACACTAACACACCACCAGCACACACTCACACACCACCAACACACACACTAACATAGCCCATCTCACACTAACACACAACCAACACACACTAACACACCGCCATCTCACAGTTACACACCACTAACACACACTAACACACCACCAACACACACTCACACACCACCAACACACACACACACACACCACCAACACACACTCACATACCCCATCTCACACTAACACACCACCAACACACTCACACACCGCCAACACACACACTCACATACCCCATCTCACACTAACACACCACTAACACACTCAAACACAACCAAAACACACACTCACATACCCCATCTCACACTAACACACCACCAACACACACACACACTCATATTTACACCCTTAACAGCTGATCATATTTACACCCCACACAGCTGATAATATTTACACCCGCACAGCTGATCATATTTACACCCTGCACAGCTGATCATATTTACACCCCCACAGCTGATCATATTTACACCCCACACAGCTGATCATATTTACACCCCGCACAGCTGATCATATTTACACCCCCACAGTTGATCATATTTACACCCCACACAGCTGATCATATTTACACCCCTCACAGCTGATCATATTTACACCCCACACAGCTGATAATATTTACACCCCCACAGCTGATCACATTTACACCCTGCACAGCTGATCATATTTACACCCCACACGGCTGATCATATTTACACCCCGCACAGCTGATCATATTTACACCCCACACCGCTGATCATATTTACACCCCGCACAGCTGATCATATTTACACCCCCACAGCTGATCATATTTACACCCCGCACAGCTGATCATATTTACACCCCCACAGCTGATCATATTTACACCCCGCACAGCTGATCATATTTACACCCCCACAGCTGATCATATTTACACCCCGCACAGCTGATCATATTTACACCCCCACAGCTGATCATATTTACACCCCGCACAGCTGATCATATTTACACCCCCACAGCTGATCATATTTACACCCCACACAGCTGATCATATTTACACCCTTCACAGCTGATCATATTTACACCCCACACAGCTGATCATATTTACACCCGCACAGCTGATCACATTTACACCCTGCACAGCTGATCATATTTACACCTGCACAGCTGATCATATTTACACCCTGCACAGCTGATCATATTTACACCATGCACAGCTGATCATATTTACACCTGCACAGCTGATCACATTTACACCCTGCACAGCTGATCATATTTACACCCTGCACAGCTGATCATATTTACACCCTTCACAGCTGATCATATTTACCAAAAATATGTGCTTCAAAATCATTATAAAATATTTACGTGCTTTATTGATTTGAAAATGGCCTTAGACTCTACTGGGCATTATGTGTTATTAGACACGTGTTGGACAGTGGACACACTAACACACCACCAACACACTCACACACCACCAAAACACACACTCACATACCCCATCTCACACTAACACACCACCAACAGACTCACACACCACCAACACACACACTCACATACCCCATCTTACACTAACACACCACCATCTCACACTTACACACCACTAACACACACTAACACACCACCAACACACTCACACACCACCAACACACACTCACATACCCCATCTCACACTAACACACCACCAACACACACACTCACAAACCCCATCTCACACTAACACACCACCATCTCACACTTACACACCACTAACACACACTAACACACCACCAACACACTCACACACCACCAACACACACACACACTCACATACCCCATCTCACACTAACACACCACCAACACACTCAAACACCACCAAAACACACACTCACATACCCCATCTCACACTAACACACCACCAACACACTCACACACCACCAACACACACACACTCACATACCCCATCTCACACTAACACACCACCAACACACTCACACACCACCACCAACACACACTCACATACCCCATCTCACACTAACACACCACCAACACACTCACACACCGCCAACACACACACTCACATACCCCATCTCACACTAACACACCACTAACACACTCAAACACACCCAAAACACACACTCACATACCCCATCTCACACTAACACACCACCAACACACACACACTCACATACCCCATCTCACACTAACACACCACCATCTCACGATACACACCACTAACACAAACTAACACACCACCAACACACACACACACACACCACCAACACACACACTAACATACCCCATCTTACACTCACACACCACCAGCACAAACTCACACACCACCAACACACACACACACACACACACACACACACACACACACACACACACACACACACACACACACACACACATTAACATACCCTATCACACAATAACAGACCACCAACACACACTAACATACCATCACCTCACACTAACACACCACCAACACACACTCACACACCACCAGCACACACTCACACACTGCCAACACACACACTAACATACCCCATCCTACACTAACACACCACCAGGACACACTCACACACCACCAACACACACACACTAACATAGCCCATCTCACACTAACACACAACCAAGACACACTAACACACCACCATCTCACAGTTACACACAGCTGATCATATTTACCAAAAATATGTGCTTCAAAATCATTATAAAATATTTACGTGCTTTATTGATTTGAAAATGGCCTTAGACTCTACTGGGCATTATGTGTTATTTGACACGTGTTGGACAGTGGACACACTAACACACCACCAACACACTCACACACCGCCAACACACACACTCACATACCCCATCTCACACTAACACACCACCAACACACTCACACACCGCCAACACACACACTCACATACCCCATCTCACACTAACACACCACCAACACACTCACACACCGCCAACACACACACTCACATACCCCATCTCACACTAACACACCACCAACACACTCACACACCGCCAACACACACACTCACATACCCCATCTCACACTAACACACCACCAACACACTCACACACCGCCAACACACACACTCACATACCCCATCTCACACTAACACACCACCAACACACTCACACACCGCCAACACACACACTCACATACCCCATCTCACACTAACACACCACCAACACACTCACACACCGCCAACACACACACTCACATACCCCATCTCACACTAACACACCACCAACACACTCACACACCGCCAACACACACACTCACATACCCCATCTCACACTAACACACCACCAACACACTCACACACCGCCAACACACACACTCACATACCCCATCTCACACTAACACACCACCAACACACTCACACACCGCCAACACACACACTCACATACCCCATCTCACACTAACACACCACCAACACACTCACACACCGCCAACACACACACTCACATACCCCATCTCACACTAACACACCACCAACACACTCACACACCGCCAACACACACACTCACATACCCCATCTCACACTAACACACCACCAACACACTCACACACCGCCAACACACACACTCACATACCCCATCTCACACTAACACACCACCAACACACTCACACACCGCCAACACACACACTCACATACCCCATCTCACACTAACACACCACCAACACACTCACACACCGCCAACACCCTGCACAGCTGATCATATTTACACCCCACACAGCTGATCACATTTACACCCCACACAGCTGATCACATTTACACCCTGCACAGCTGATCATATTTACACCAAACACAGCTGATCATATTTACACCATGCACAGCTGATCATATTTACACCCTGCACAGCTGATGAGCGAGAGAGAGAGAGAGAGAGAGAGAGAGAGACAGAGGGAGAGAAAGAGAGACATATGATCATATTTACAGCTGATCATATTTACACCATGCACAGCTGATCATATTTACACCCTGCACAGCTGATCATATTTACACCCGCAATCTGATTATATTTACACCTGCACAGCTGATCATATTTACACCCTGCTGGACTGATCATATTTACACCCCACACAGCTGATCATATTTACACCTGCACAGCTGATCATATTTACACCTGCACAGCTGATCATATTTACACCTGCACAGCTGATCATATTTACACCCTGCTGGACTGATCATATTTACCAAAAATATGTGCTTTAAAATCATTATAATATATTTACCTGTTTTATTGATTTGAAAATGGCCTTAGACTCTACTGGGCATTATGTGTTATTTGACACGTGTTGGACAGTGGACACACTAACACACCACCAACACACTCACACACCACCAACACACACTCACACACCACCAAAACACACACTCACACACCACCAAAACACACACTCACATACCCCATCTCACACTAACACACCACCAACACACTCACACACCACCAACACACACACTCACATACCCCATCTCACACTAACACACCACCATCTTACACTTACACACCACTTACACACACTAACACACCACCAACACACTCACACACCACCAACACACACTCACATAGCCCATCTCACACTAACACACCACCAACACAATCACACACCACCAACACACACACTCACATACCCCATCTCACACTAACACACCACCAACACACTCAAACACA
Organism: Silurus asotus; assembly: GCA_024362625.1. Lineage (NCBI taxonomy): Eukaryota > Metazoa > Chordata > Actinopteri > Siluriformes > Siluridae > Silurus > Silurus asotus. The sequence continues at coordinate 184,239 of MU551523.1, forward strand.
CCCAAAACACACACTCACATACCCCATCTCACACTAACACACCACCAACACACTCACACTCCACCAACACACACACTCACATACCCCATCTCACACTAACACACCACCAACACACACACACACCACCAACACACACACACACTCACATACCCCATCTTACACTTACACACCACTAACACACACTAACACACCACTAACACACACTCACACACCACCAACACACACACACTAACATACCCCATCTTACACTCACACACCACCAGCACACACACTAACATACCCTATCTCACAATAACACACCACCAACACACACTAACACACCACCACCTCGCACTTACACACCACTAACACACCACCAACACACACTCACACACCACCAGCACACACTCACACACCACCAACACACACACTAACATACCCCATCCTACACTAACACACCACCAGCACACACTCACACACCACCAACAAAAACACACACTAACATAGCCCATCTCACACTAACACACAACCAACACACACTCACACACCACCAACACACACACACACCACCAACACACACTCACATACCCCATCTCACACTAACACACCACCAACACACTCACACACCGCCAACACACACACTCACATACCCCATCTCACACTAACACACCACCAACACACTCAAACACACCCAAAACACACACTCACATACCCCATCTCACACTAACACACCACCAACACACACACTCACATACCCCATCTCACACTAACACACCACCATCTCACGCTTACACACCACTAACACAAACTAACACACCACCAACACACACTCACACACCACCAACACACACACTAACATACCCCATCTTACACTCACACACCACCAACACACACACACACACTAACATACCCTATCTCACAATAACACACCACCAACACACACTAACATACCACCACCTCACACTTACACACCACTAACACACCACCAACACACACTCACACACCACCAACACACACACTAACACACCACCAACACACACTCACACACCACCAGGACACACTCACACACCACCAACACACACACACTAACATAGCCCATCTCACACTAACACACAACCAAGACACACTAACACACCACCATCTCACAGTTACACACACTAACACACCACCAACACACACTCACACACCACCAGCACACACTCACACACCACCAACACACACACACTAACATACCCCATCTTACACTAACACACCACCAGCACACACTCACACACCACCAGCACACTCTCACACAAGACCAACACACACAACACACACACACAACCAACACACACTTACACACCACCCACACCAACACACAGTAACAAACCCAATCTCACACTAACACACTCCACCAACACACGCTCACACACGCTCATACACACACACACTAACACACAACCAACACACACTTACACACCACCCACACAAACTAACACACCACCAACATACACTAACACACCAACACACACTAACACAACACTATCACACACTAACACACCAACACAGACTAACACACCACCATATCACACTTACACACCACTAACACACACTAACACACCACCAACACACACTAACACACCACCAACATACACTAACACACCACCAACACACACTAACACACCACCAACATACACTAACACACCACCAACATACACTAACACACCACCAACTTACATTAACACACCACCATCACACACTAACACAAATACACACGAACACACCACCATCACACACTAACACACAAACCCACACTAACACACCACCAACACACACTATCACACCACCATCCCACACTTACACACCACCCACACAAACTAACACACCACCAACACACACTAACACACCACCAACACACACTAACACACCACCAACATACACTAACATACCAACACTCACTTACACACCACCAGCACACACACTAACACACCACCAACACACACACTAACACACCACCAACATACACTAACATACCAACACTCACTTACACACCACCAGCACACACACTAACACACCACCATCACACAATAATGTACAACTTACACACACTAACACACCACCACCACACACTCACACACCACCAACACACACTAACATACCCCATCTCACACTAACGCAACACCAACACACACTTACACACCACCAACACACACTAACATACCCCATCTCACACTAACGCAACACCAACACACACTTACACACCACCAACACCAGAGGTGGAAAGTAACAGAGTACAAATACTTCATTACTGTTTTTAAGTAGATTTTTTGGTATCAGTTTTTTACTCCACTATTTATTTTTTAGATAACTTTTTACTTTTACTCTACATTTTTACACAAATATCTGTACTTTTTACTTCCTACATTTTCAAAACCGATTCGTTACTTTAGTTTTAATCCACTGATTTTGTGAAATATTTTTTTTATTTTCACTGCGCGCCGATTTCAGCCGAACAACCGATTTCCTGTTACTGCGCGTCTTTTTCACTCCGTTGGTGTATAAAGTCCTGACCCTCACTCACCACAGATGTAGACTAGTTTATGGAGATAAGAATCAGCAGGCAGGAGGCAGTAAGAAGTTTGGGGTTAATGTGGATGAGACAGAGGGAGTCAGTGATGAGAACATGACTGAGAACAGACACATTCCTGATCATCATCATCTTTTCTCTGCTTGTGTTCTACATGTGGATCTTCAGCCTGATTAAAAAATATTTTTAATTAGTAAACTCTTGTTTTATTTTTTGCGCCAAGTCTCAGATCAAACACCAAATCCGCCATGTTTTACACAATTTACCCTCTGGTACCCTTTTGTGGGTTTTTCCCTCATAATGGCGACACAAACTTAAATTACTGTCTTTATTGATTGTACAGATAAAAACCAAACATTATTCAAATCTGTAAAATGTCTATAATTATATATATATAAAAGCTTCTTGACTTGAAGAGGTGCAGTTTCTCCGGTGTCACCTCATTAACTGTCCGTGTGGAAACATAGCAAAGGCTCTTAATGATGTCCACACGTCTCTGCACTGATACAGCCTTTATATTTAATCACTGTACACATGCTTACATACATATCACATGCTGTACATATGATACATGTTTATCTGCACTTTTGCACGATTGCTACTTTTTGCACCTCTGGTAGATGCTATCTATCTATCTACCTACCTATCTATCTATCTATCTATCTATCTATCTATCTATCTATCTATCTATCTATCTATCTATCTGATATGATGTGAGGTACAGTAAACAGCTAAAACAGGTAGAAGTAATAACTACTTTTTACTGAAGTACATGTCTAAACCAAAACTTTACTTTCACTTGAGTAAAAAAGTTGAATCAGTACTCTTCAACTTTTACCCGAGTATTTTACACCACCACCACACACACGCTCACACACACTCACTCACACACACACACACACACACACACACACACACACACACACACACACACACACACATGTAAATGCATCTTTTCTTTTTTCCTATTTGTTTGTATTTTATTATTATTATTTTTTTTATTTTAGCCTATTTTTATTTATTCTAACTATTCCTTGTATAACTCTGTAGTTGTATATAGTTATTATAGTTATATTACAGTATATTATAGATTATATACTATTTTATATACAGTATTATTATAGTTTATTGTTATTTCTGACTGTAATTTCTGTTACGTATCTGTATATTCTGTGCTTTGGCAATACGAATGTCCATATTTGTCATGCCAATAAAGCAACCTTTGAATCTTTAAAGAAAGAAAGAGAGAGAGAGAGAGAGAGAGAGAGAGAGAGAGAGAGAGAGAGAGAGAGAGAGAGAGAGATGTGCTTTGGCAATACGAATGTCCATATTTGTCATGCCAATAAAGCAACCTTTGAATCTTTAAAGAAAGAAAGAGAGAGAGAGAGAGAGAGAGAGAGAGAGAGAGAGAGAGAGAGAGAGAAAGAGAGAGACTTTGACTTTTACAATCTTTTATTTGACATTAGTCATGTTTAATAGGAGATTGTATCAGGTTTGATTTGTCAATTGAATAAATAGATCAAATAAGTAAATAAAGAAAAAATATGTTAAATAGACATTAACTCAGTCATTAGTGTTACACAAGTCAGTGCACTCTCAGTGTCTCAACCCCAGATCTATTTGGAGGTTTGTGTTATGAAGGACATTCAGCATTAAACATGCCAAATCAAATATGATCACGAATCAGATTTTCATACTGGATCGGACGAGACCCGGGTTACCAACAATTGCCACAGGTATCGTTAGCTAACAGGGTACCGGTGGAAATTGGGCTACTGTTCGCCGAAGAAGGAGAAGGGGAGGAGGAAGATGTCTACAGAGACGGCAGGGAAAGGAGAAGTGTAGAAGAGTTTAAACTCACCTCCAATGTTCCTGGGTTTAAACTGTTCTATCATGGTGTGGATGGAAAGAGAAATGGTGTAGAAATGGTTCTGAAGGAAGAGAACAGTGAGTGTAGTGGAGGTGAAGAGAGTTTCTGATAGGGTGATGATCGTGAAGGTGGAAGCTGAAGGGATGATGATAAATGTCATCAGTGTTTATGCTCCACAAGTGGGTTGTGAGATGGAGGAAAGCGAAAGATTCTGGAGTGAGTGAGATGAAGTGGTAGAAGGTGAACGTAGGAATGAAAGATTGGTGATTGGTGGAGACTTTAATGGGCATGTAGGTGAAGGGAACAGAGGAGATGAGGAGGTGATGGTAGGTGTGGTGTTAAGGAGAGGAATGTGGAAGAGCAGATGGTAGATTTTGCTAAAAGGATGAAAATGGCAGTGGTGAACACGTATTTTAAGAAGAAGGAGGATCACAGGGTGACGTATAAGAGTGGAGGAAGGTGCACACTGGTGGACTATGTTCTATGCAGGAGATGCAACCTGAAGGAGATTGGCGACTGTAAGGTGTTGGCAGGGGACAGTGTAGCTAGACAGCATCAGATGGTGGTCTGTAGGATGGTTTTGGAGGTGAAGAAGAAGAGGAGGAGAGTGAGGACTGAAAGAAGAATAAGATGGTGGAAACTGAAGGAGGAAGAGTGTAGTGTGAGGTCAGACAGGATCTCGTGGTGATGGATGATTGGGCAACTACTGCAGAAGTGATGAGGAGACAGATAGAGAGGTTCTTGGTGTAACATCTGGAAATAGAAAGGAAGATAAAGAGACATGGTGGTGGAATGAGGACGTGCAGGAGAGCATAAGAAGAAAGAGGTTGGAGAAACAGAATTGGGATCGACAGAGTGATGAGAAAAGTAGGCAGGAGAACAAGGAGATGCAGCAGCAGGTGAAGAGGCATGTGGTGAAAGCCAAGGAAAAGGCATATGTGGAGCTGTAGGAGAAGTTGGACATTAAGGAAGGAGAAAAGTTGGGAAGGGTGAGCTGCAAGTTAGGGCAGTAAAGGATGGAGATGGAAATGTGTTGACTAGTGAGGAGAGTGTGTTGAGAAGATGAGGGGAGTATTTTAAGATTGTTTCGGGAAGGTTAAAGGATGAATGAGGAATGGAGAAGAAGTGTGCTAGTACTGATCTTTAAGAATAAGGGAGATGTGCAGACCTGCAGTAACTACAGGAGAATAAAGTTGATCAGTCACACCATGAAGTTATGGGAAAGAGTAGTGGAAGCCAGGCTGAGAGAAGAGGTGACCATCTGTGAGCAACAGTATGGTTTCATGCAGAGGAAGAGCACCACAGAAGCATTAATTGCTTTGAGGATGTTGATGGAGAAGTATAGAGAAGGTCAGAAGGAGTTGCATTGTGTGTTTGTGGATTTAGAAAAAGTGTACGACAGGGTGGAGAGAGGAGTTGTGGTGTTGTATGAGGAAGTCTGGTGTGTCAGAGAAGTGTGTGAGGGTGGTGCAGGACATGTATGAGGACAGTGTGACAGCAGTGAAGTGTGCAGTAGAAACGACAGACCGGTTCAAGGTGAAGGTTGGACTGCATCAAGGATCGGATCTGAGCCCTTTCCTGTTTGCAGTGGTGATAGACAGGTTGAAGGACGAGGTCAGACAGGAGTCTCCATGGACTATGATGTTTGTGGATGATATTGTGATTTATACTAATATTATCCACTTTCCTATACTCTAATATATTCAATTCATTTGTATTTGTACTCTACTACACTTTAATGTACTCTCTGCTATACTGTACTATACTCTACTCTCTACTATACTCTAACCTTCTCTCTATACTATATTCTGTACTATACTCTAACATACTCTCTACTATGTTCTACTATACACTAATATACTCTACTATACTCTACTATTCTCTCTACTTGCTAATATAATTTACTATACTATACTAAATGATGGATACTAATATACTTTCTTATATACTCTATTATACTCTACTATACTCTCTAATGTACTCTACTACACTCTAATATACTCTCTGCTATACTCTACTATACTCTCTACTATACTCCAACATATTTGCTACTATGCTCTATTATACATTAATATACTCTACTATACTGTATACTATACTCTACTATACACTAATATACTATGCTATACTCTACTTTACTCTCTACTCGCTAATATACCTACAATTCTCTATACTCTCCAAAATACTTTCAACTATACTCTACCATACTCTCTGCTATACTTTACCATACTCTCTGCTACACTTTACTATTCTGTTATTAACTCGTCGGTATACTCGACTATATTCTACTTTACTTTACTCAACTACACTATACTCTCTACTATACCCTCCCATATTCTCTACTATTCTCTACTATTCAGTAATCTACACTACCATACTCTCTGTTATACTCTACTATACACTGCTATACTTTAATATACTTTCAGGTGTGCTCGACTATACTCTACTATACTCCGCTATACTCTGAGACACTCAACTATACTCTAATATACTCTACTATACTCCCTACTCTACTCTTTACTTTACGCTACCATGCTCTACTGTACACTAATATATTTTACTATACTCTCCACTCTACTATACACTAATATACTCTACTCTACTCTAATATACTCTTTATTCTACTCTACTATACACGAATTTACTGTACTATACTCTACTATACACTAATATACTCTTCTCTACTCTAATATACTCTAATTGACTCTCTGCCACACTCTAATATACTGTAATATTCTCTATTATTCTCTGATATACACTAATATACTCTAATATACTCTTAAGTATGCTCAACTATACTCTAATCTACTCTCTACCATACTCTACTACACTCTAATATACTCTTCTATACTACACTATATGTACTTTCTAACACTGTATTAAACTCTCTACTTTCTGTAGTGCTGTGTTTATATACATCTCTGTCCACTGTTGCATCAGCTAAGCTTACTGACCTTTAAAATATCTGTGTGTATTTGTGTGTGGGTGTGTGTGTCTGTGTCTGTGTCTCTGTGTGTGTGTGTGTGTGTGTGTGTGTGTTATATGATTTGCCAGATAAAGCAGAGTCCCTGTTCACACCCTGTAAGTAATTATTTTCCAATAACAGCACATGTCCATACACTCCTAATGCCAGGATTTAAATCAAAACAAAGTAGAAGTTCAGATTCTGGTGTGATGCCTCAGATACCACTATTTCTGCAGTGAAACATGGTGGTGGCAGCATCTGGCTAAAAACACTTTACAGTCCTATCAACATGGACTTCTTGTCCAAATTGAAGTGAGAATAATTGTAGACGTTTAAATGAATCAGTGAATCAGTGGAGCGTCTCTCTGCTGTCAACAAACAACATCTAACCAATATCTATTTAATAGGCCAGGAAGGATGGGTGAACATGTCGAACCGTCTATAGAGCTTTCTGAACTTCACTTACTGACCTCCAAACACACTTGCAGCAAAACTACAGCTAATACCAATCCTGGGGTGTGTGTGTGTGTGGGGGGGGGGGGGGGGGGGGGGGGGGGGGGGGGGGGGGGGGCAACTTTTAGAGCGGGGTAATTACTCTTTCAATGTGTTTAATCAGTTTAGTTAGTGTACGTTTATTAATGTTTTATATTATGTCATTGTTTGAGTTTAAATGACAGCGGTATAGTGTAAACCCTGTGTAAATTGCTCAACTCCGGTGTTACAAAACTCTTAATTGCACAACTTCATAATCGTTACACTTTTGTGAAATATTAAACCGCAAGATTTGACCAAGAAGAATTGTGAGTATTGAATTATAAAAATGTTGTAAATGTGTCTGTGTGTGTGTGTGTGTGTGTGTGTGTGTTGTGCAATGTTGCGTGTCCTAATTTCCTATTCTGACCCAGATGTGGATTAACTTTCGGTCAAATAAACATTACAATCTGTATCAAGGGGTGTTTACATGACCATGGGACAATTTAGTGGTGTGTGTGTGTGTGTGTGTGTGTGTGTGTGTGTGGGTGTGTGTGTGTGTGTGTGTTTTCCTGAATTCCTCACCCCCCATGTGTTTAACGCCTCCTGAATTCTACCAATTTATGAATCAAAAGATATTTTTAAACATATAAGTTTATAATAGTACAAACGTTTCAGTTGTTATTTACATGATAGCAGCTATAAACACTCGTTCCCTCACCACTCTTTCTCTTGGTTGAGAAAAGAATCGCAGCTTTTTACATCATTGCTGAGAAGAAAAAAAAAACTGTCCTAAACATAACTGACTTTTACAGAGCGATGATTCTCCAGTCTCCTTCCTCACTTCAGGATGAATGCAGGAAATGATAGAATAATTATAGTTATAGAAATGATAACGAATAAAAGCGAGGGCATTAATATAATAATAAACCTGCACTAGTGTCAGAGCTGCTGCTGCTGTAGAGAACTAATTAACACCTTCTGACCAATCAGAATGCAGAACTCGTTAACGCTGTCATTTTCAGACTGGTGAGACGTGTGAATGACTTGTTACACAAACACCTACACAAGAAAAACAAGAGACTTCCTGTATATTGACAAGTGTTTATTCGTTTACACGTCACATCAAATAAACAGGAGACCGTCCAAGCCCCGTACCTTTAAAGCAAATTCATAGAGCAGCTCTAAAATTCACTTAGAGCTACAGAGTGGAATTATTCAACAATTGTATATAAGCATTTAAATATTAACCCTTCAATATGAAGGAGAACCTGAAGCTCACCATCTTCTCTTTCTATCTTTTGCACTAAAATGATTTTTGCTGATTTTGATCTGTTACCGCTGCTTAAAAATCATTTACATGATAAAGAAATGTCTGTGTGCGTGTGTGTGTGTGTGTGTGTGCATGATGATTTCTCTTCAGATAAATGACTGATGAAGTGTTTTTGGCATCTTTGTTCAGGTGATACGAGGCGTTTTGGCTTATATCTGGAAAAAAAAAAGTTTGCAGTGTTTGTATGTCACCAGTAGGGGGCGCCGATGGCCGTTGTCCAGCTCTTCCACTCGTTAGAAATCCTGTCGCAGTTTCTCTGCCTTCTGAATTGATCAAACAAATCTGTCTCGTCTGTGTTATCCTTGTTTTCATCGTGTTTGGCCACCAGTGAGTAGTTCTTTCCGTTGTTGTTGTCCCAGTGCGTCTTCCCGTCGCTGGTGAAGCTAACGCAGAACTCCACGCTATCCTGCGGTGGCACGTGTGCCGGAATTTCCACCATGAAGAAGAAGGTGTCAGTGTCTCTGCAGCCGCAGACGTCGTTCATGAACGTACACGCGACGTCTCGGTAGCTTTTCCACGAATCGAAGGTGATCCGGACGCAGACGGATTTCTCGTACGACAGATTGCGGACTTTAACGGTCCCAGTGAGCGTGTGGCCCTGCAGCGTGCAGCTCTCCAGACACACCGAATTCTTCATCAGACGATTCCGGAAGTCCAGGTAGTCCGATGCAGGTTGGCGAAACTCCAGGATCCTGCTTTGTGTAGTATTAAGGCTGCCCCCTAGCTTCAGAGAGTGGGACTGTAGTGGAGATTTAGGTATTTTATTTTCGCATGGAGAGAAGATACGGACCGCGGTCAGAGACATGCCTTTGGAGTCGGCAAACACCACCTTCTTCTTGGCTTTGGGTTCGGGAAGCTGCCAGGCATGACGCGGCGTGTTGGGCCCAGCGTTGTGGGAGTTGTGTGTGTTTTTGCTGTTGATGCAGGAACGTACGGGTTTGCAGTGGACGCTGATGAGGTTCCTCGTCCTGTAGTCCTGGTACGAGCTCAGGAAGCTGTGCAGGGGGGGAGAGTGTGTGATGTACAGCTGCACAGCCATGTCCACTGGCATGATCAGGTGTAGATACACTGGCTTGAACTTGTGGAGGACACTACACACACACACACACACACACACACACACAAATTATAACATCTAAAACAACCCAATGACTTAGTATTATTATTAGTAATTAGTATTTTACACACTGTCTTAAATCAGTTACATTTTTATGCAAACAGCAATTTATCAACAATAAATTAGTTAAAAATAAAAAGATAAAACTAAAAGAAATATTGAATAGATATAATTCTATGCAAATAAGTTCAGATCAACATAAAACAGACCAAACTTTCTTGCCTGGTTTTTATCTGGAATCAGAAATGTCTCGAAAAATTGCATCAGACTCCTGAAACACTCCTGTGTGTGTGTGTGTGTGTGTGTGTGTGTGTGTGTGTGTGTGTGTGTGTAAATAAAGTGTGAATAAATCCTGTAACTTCTCAGCACTCAGATGGACTCACTCTGCACACACACTCACACACACACATCTGCACGCCCTCAGGTCGTTTTATACCGCCTCCGCGTCTTCCTCATTTGCATATTTAACAAAATCCACCAATAGAAACTCTGCCATGTTCGGCTCTGACCAATCAGATCACAGGTGTGCGGGAAACGACGTGCTTTGACACCCCACCCCACCCCACCTCACCCCACAACCCCAGTGTGAGTGAGTGAGTGATTTAATCTCACACACACACACACACACACACACACACACACACACATGTAAATAAAATGGTGTGTTATTTTTAATCAATGGCTTCAGAATTATTCAATTATTATTTATTGAATATGTCGTTATTCTACAAAAAAACTGTAACATGTTCCTGTACACATGTTTATATACTGTGTGTATTTATATATATATATATAATAAATGATTGTAGACAGCAGAGTGTGTGTGTGTGTATTATGACATTATGTTTATAATGTTATAATGTTTGTGTTTATTCTGATCCCGATGAAGATAAAAACATCCTGAGTCTGATCTGCAACATTCTGGCCGAGTGAAATAAACATCTGTAATGTTCTGTAATCAGAACTCAAAGTCCCTGAGGTCCTACACACACACACACACACACACACACACACACACACACACACACACACACACACACACACACCACAGTGT
>MU551523.1:195667-221675 GCA_024362625.1 Silurus asotus
CCCCTAGAGACACGCACACACACACACACACACACACACACACACACACACACACACACACACACACAAACACACTCTCACACACACAAACACACTCTCACACACACACACAAACACACTCTCACACACACACATAGACTCACATTTATAGACTTACACACACACACACATATAGTATAAGATAAAATAAAGTATCCAGGTGTGTATCCAGTGTGTGTTAAATGTGTCTTTGTGTTGTGATTGTGTTTTCATGCCTTCAGGTCATGATCAGTCTGAGGTTCATGGGAATCCACACATCACAACACTGACCCTTATTGATCCACTTCCACATGTGGGCCAACATTGTCAGGAGAGAGAGAGAGAGAGAGAGAGAGAGAGAAAGAGGGAATGAGATAGAGAGATGGAGAGAGAAAGAAAGAAAGAGAGAAGGAGATAGAGAGATGAAGAGAGAGAGAGAGAGAGAGAGAGAGAGAGAAGGAGATAGAGAGATGAAGAGAGAGAGAGAGAGAGAGAGAGAGAGAGAGAGAGAGAGAGAGAGAAAGTAAGAGATAGATTTTGATTTTATAAAAGACCTTCATTCCCAAAGTTCAGGACATACAACAGCAACTGGTAAAAAGGTTCAATTTAAGTCAATGCAGAAAAAAAAATGTCCTTCTCTCTCTCTCTCTCTCTCTCTCTTTGTTTGGCGATGTTCCTAAGCTCGTCACAAGCTTTGATTCGTTTCCTAAAAGCTTATTAAACTCTCCACAAAGCATGTGATGAAAGTGGCAGCAGATAAAACAGTGATTAACAATAGAAACCTGATGATGAGTGATAATTTGTGAGTGATGGCATCATCACCCCCCCGAAACACAGATTCATTACCCGTCTTTATTTTATCATCGTGTTTCTTTTTTTAACGTCACCTGTGGGTCATGTGGACTTCGGCTTTTCACCACAGCTTTAAATGAATGAAAAAAAACAAATAGAAACTTCTTCACTCATGTTGTTGCCCAATAGAATTTCCAGGGGGGCCAATAATTACGACACAGAAAATATTTTAGAATAAAAAAACATTTATGTATTCGAATGTTCAGAATGGGAAAATCTTAAAATATACAGCTCGAGGCACAAGATGAATTTGTGTGGAGTGGAGAAGAAAAGAAGAAGAAGGAGAAGAAAAGAAGAAGAAGGAGAAGAACCATGATTAGTTTTAGATGTTCGTGTGATTTGGAGCAGCAGAACTGCTCTGCAAAGATCAAAACCAGCTTGAACTCCTCCACCTGGATATCAGCTTAGTTCATCCACACCTTCTGACCAATCACAATCCAGAGTTTGAGGATTGTATGCTATACGTCTTACACACCAGTAATGAAGAGTAGATGACCAGCATGTGCTCGAGTGGGTTAAAGGAATGAAGCTGATCGAAAGTGACCTGCTTTGACTCTGTATTACACAATTCACTCTTTATAAAGTCAGAGATTTGTGACCCGCCAAGTTTGTGTAGGTTTTTTCAGCATGTTGGCTGGGGAGCGAATACTGCGCTCTGATTGGCTGATTGTGATTGTGTGTGTTGAAGCTGGATAGTTTAAACTACGTTCATCACCTGAGATTCATCCTCAGGTTTAATTATTTCAACAGTACAGATGTTATTAGATCAGAAATCAGCTACAAGCGATTTTATTTTGTTACTCGCGTTAAATTGTGACTAAAACATCCGTTTTCTATTGACGTCAGTTTGTAAAAAAAATAAAAATAAAACACGTTTGTTAGACCAGTAAAACTTCATCCACATGGATTTTATGAGCAAACTGGCTTCTAAACATTTCAAATATTTTACAGAAGATCCTCTGAGAAACGTTTCTGTCGGCCATGTTGGTGTTTTTATGCAAAACAAACCCAAATAGGAAATAAACTCATACTAGAATTATTGCTGTCCAAACGTCTGCTGAGGAGACGTGAGAAATATTTTGTCAATGTTTCTGGATAAACGAATCCAATCTGAATGTGGTTTACTGATCAACCGTGCTGAACTTCAGCTGAGGATTCAAAGTAACCGCTCTTCTTCTTCTTCTTCTTCTTCTTCTTCTTTCGGCTGCTCCCATTAGGGGGCGCCACAGCGGATCCTCCGTCTCCATACCCCCTGTCCTCTACATCTGCCTCTTTCACACCAACTACCTGCATGTCTTCCCTCACCACATCCATGAACCTCCTCCTTGTTCTTCCTCTTTTCCTCCTTCCTGGTGTCTCCATCCTCAGCATTCTTCTACTGATATACTCCATGTCCAAACCATCTCAATCTCACCTCCCTCACCTTGTCTCCAAAACGTCCTACATGCGCTGTCCCTCTAATAAACTCATTTCTAATCCTGTCCATCGTCGTCACTCCCAACGAACATCTCAACATCTTCAGCTCTGCTACCTCCAGCTCCACCTCCTGTCTTTTACTCAATGCCACTGTCTCTAATCCATACAACATCTCAGGTCTCACCACAGTCCTGTAAACTTTCCCTTTCACTCTCACAGATACTCTTCTATCACAAATCACTCCTGCTATCACTCTTCTCCACCCACTCCACCCTGCCTGCACTCTTTTCTTCACTTCTCTAACACACTCTCCATCACTCTGCACTGTTGACCCCAGGTACCTGAACTCCTCCACCTTCTTCACCTCCTACCTGACCTCCATCAGCCTGTCTATCACCCCTGGCTTTCACTACTCTTTCCCATAACTTCATGGTGTGACTGATCAGCTTAATACCCCTGTAGTTACTGCAGGTCTGCACATCTCCATTATTCTTAAAGATCAGTACCAGCACACTCCTTCTCCATTCCTCAGGCATCTTCTCACCTTCCAAAATCCTGTTAAACAATCTGGGTAAAAACTCCACTGCATCTCTCCTAAACATCTCCATGCTTCTACCGGTATGTCATCTGGTCCAACCGACTTTCCACGTTTCATCTCCACACCATCCAACGTTCTCTCTCTTTTATTTTCCTCGTTCATCAGCTGCTTAAAATACTCGCTCTATCTTCTCAACACACTCTCCTCACTAGTCAACATATTTCTATCTCCATCCTTTATTGCTCTAACTTGCAGCACCTCTTCACCACCACCGAGCTCCTGTCTGACCTCCTCCATGAACCTCACACTACAGTCTTCCTACTCCACCATCTTATTCTTCTTTTACTCCTCACTCTTCTCTTCTTCTTCACCTCCAAAACCATCCTACAGACCACCATCTGATGCTGTCTAGATACATTTAGCTTCTGTTATGATCAGTTTCTTGTTTTTTTCTTAAATGTTGAAGATTTTGTTGAATTTAAAAAAAAAATATTTTTATTGATCTATATTTACTGTAATAAAATTTATTGAATCTTTTAATTTAATTCTTTCCTCCCTCTATATTCGCCTCTGTGCTGCAGTAAGGCATGTTTACCAGAAGGTGGTGCTGTTGTATGGTATTGACGAGTCGTCTCTTTGAGTCAGTCTTTTCTCGCATATATGAGTCGCTTTAAATGAATGAATTAACTAATTAGTTCATTAATCAATTAATTTACAATCTCTCTCTCGCTCTCCCTTTCTTCTTTTGCTTCCCTGAAAGAAAGGATTATTTCGAATTTTTGAAAGTGAAGTGAAAATAAAATGAAATTAAATCAATTTTATTTCCATTCTTATTCCTTTTATTCGTTTCTGGAGAAACAGAAAAGGATCAATCCATGCATCCTTCCTTCCTTCTTTTCATCCTCCCTTCCTTCCTCCTTCCCTTCCTGCTTCCAGTGATTCTTTTAATAACTTCATGTTTATTACGATTATAATTTACTGCTCATCACAATCTTCACAACCCTCACGGTGCTCATGTTACTTAGAATCCTTATCATCCTCATGATCCACACTAGTGATCCTCACAATCTTCATGATCCTCACAATCTTCATGATCCTAGTGATCCTCACAATCTTCATGATCCTAGTGATCCTCACAATCTTAACAATCCTCATGATCCTGGAGCTGGAAATCCTCTGAGAGATAATATTACAATACATTCAGCTGTGGGATTTAAACTCACTTCTTTTGGGTCATGATGTTCAAGTGTGTGTGTGTGTGTGTGTGTGTGTGGTCTCAGGACACACACACACACACACACACACACACACACGCACAGTCCAATCAAAGCTTGGTGTTGACTCGAGTTCATTTGTTCAGCTCTTGGACGGAATGAAACATCAGGACAGCAGAGGAAAAGAGGAGAAGATGGACAGAGAGCAGGATTCAGAGAAGAACAGACAAAAGGAAAAGTGTGTAAGAAAGAGATAGACTGATTAAAATACTACTACTACTACTATTAATAATAATAATAATAATAATATATTTTTTCATGTAGAGAGAGAGAGAGAGAGAGAGAGAGAGAGAGGAAGAGCGCGCGCTCCAGCTGCAGAAGTGCGCGTGACCGGAGCTTACACCGTGCACACCTGAAGAACCTGCAGAAAGTCGAGCTTCACGATGTTCTTTTCTCTCTGGAGGTTTTAACTGCGCTACAAACGAGAAAAAACTTTTTGTTGTAAGGCACCGAATCCGAGATCTTCGTGAGACCTGCAGGAGACAAGAAGAAAAGGAAGAGAGAGAATTAAAGCACAGAGCGACAATGCACGCGACAGGAGTCTCCTAAGAGACCAGAAGGACAGATGGAAATGGAGGAAGGTGGTGCTGATTTATTCTTTTCGTTTTCTCATTTTATCTTCCACGATGAAGCAAAGCTGAAGAAATGAAACATCTGGATCTTTACAAAATAGAGAAAAAATCATTCTTTTGGACTTCCTCTGGACACATCTGATGAAAAAGTGGAACAAATCAAAGTGGGTTTTTTTTCATTCAAATGATTTCTGATTTTGTAACTGAATTCGTTTTTTTTAATGGAGATGTTCACTTGTGTATCAGAGAAGGTTGAACCCAGGAGCTCATACCCTGGACTCAGGATCGTCTCTTCCTCGTAAGGACAGAACGGAGAGAAACTTTGTACGACACTGAACCTGGAACAGAGCGACGTTGAGAGCGTTTATTCTGCACAAATGAGAAACGTGACGAATGACACGACGGTGGTGCGGGCGGACGACGATGACGACGAGGACGGGGCGGAGCGTGGGCGGAGCACGAGGGTCCTGCTGGGATTCGTTCTGTTCCTGCTGATTGTGTGGACGCTGCTGGGGAACACGCTGGTGTGCGCCGCCGTGGTGAAGTTCCGCCACTTGCGCTCCAAAGTCACCAACTTCTTCGTAATCTCCCTGGCCGTCTCGGACCTGTTTGTGGCCGTGCTGGTGATGCCGTGGGAGGCGATGTCGGCCGTGGCAGGGGCGTGGCTTTTTGGGCGCGCATTCTGTGCTGTCTGGGTGGCGTTCGACATCATGTGCTCCACGGCGTCCATCTTGAATTTGTGCATCATCAGCGTAGATCGTTACTGGGCCATTGCGAGCCCGTTCCGTTACGAGCGTAAGATGACGCAGCGCGTGGCCTTCGTGATGATTGGAGTGGCCTGGACGCTGTCTGTGCTCATCTCCTTCATCCCCGTGCAGCTCAACTGGCACGAAGCAGACGAGGACGAAGACGCCGATGTACTCGGAGAGTTTCAATTCCACGGAAACGTTACCGACGATAACTGCAAAGCGAACCTGAACCGCACGTACGCTATCTCCTCCTCGCTGATTAGCTTCTACATTCCGGTGGTGATCATGATCGCTACGTACACGCGCATTTTCCGCATCGCGCAGATGCAAATTCGGCGGATTTCCTCGCTGGAACGAGCGGCGGGACACGACGGCGGCGGAGAGAATTCCAACTCTCTGAAAACGGCTTTTAGAAAAGAGACGAAGGTCCTGAAGACGCTGTCGGTGATCATGGGCGTGTTTGTGTGTTGCTGGCTGCCGTTCTTCGTGCTGAACTGCGTGGTTCCGTTCTGCCAGTGCGTCAGCGACACCACCTTCGCCGTCTTCGTGTGGTTCGGCTGGGCCAACTCCTCGCTCAACCCCGTCATCTACGCCTTCAACGCAGACTTCCGCAAAGCTTTCTCCTCCATCCTGGGCTGCCACAAATTGTTCCCCAGCACCACGGTGGAGGCCGTTAACTTCAGCAACGAGCTGGTGTCTTATCACCATGACACTACGCTGCAGAAAGAAGCTCCGCCCCCTGTTCCACCCAAAGAGGAAGAGCGTGTGCTCCGGGTGCATAAGACTTCCTCTTTAAGCTCCTCCTCTTCCTGTGTCGGAGTGGGCGGAGTGTTTCGTGATCACACGCGTGTTCTCCTGCCCAGCGTGGGCCGGGGCGAGTGTGACGCGGAGATCTCGCTGGACACCATCACGCCCTTCACCTCCACCGCCGTCATGGAGTGCGGCGGGATCCCGGGACAGATCATCACCGAGTGACTCCAGAGATCCATAATCAATAACCTGACAAAAGAAATCTGATCACTCATCTATAATCAGTGACTTTTATTTAGGAAGTGTTTAGATCCTGAATTCTAACTTCATTTTACTCAATTAACACTTTAATAATAATAATAACATGTAGCCGACTCGGGGTTCCATCCTGAGCTGTGCGTGTTCTCCGTCATCTGTGTGGGTTCCCTCCTGGTTCTAAAGTTTCCTCCACTCCACCATCTACCATCGTTTTTCTTCAACCTCAAAGATTTTTCAGTTAATCCCCTTTTTCAGTTATTGAGGTTCTCTGAGAAGCTTTGAAAGCTCTGAGTAAAACCTGATGGAGCAGAGCGTCAGGAAGAAGATCCTCACAGAACCGTGATGAACCCTCAGATCCTAAATGTTCAGCAGTAGAATTATGTGGACGCTGGTTTCTGAGCTGAGCGCCGAATGTAAAAAAGTTTTACTGTCACAAGTTTTATTTCTGTTTCATTGTTTTGGAATATTATTTATTAAGGAGGATGTTTTTTTTAACGTGTGTGTGTGTGTGTGTGTGTGTGTGTGTGTGTGTGTGTGTGTGTTTGTGTGTGTGTGTGTTTGTGTGTGTGTGTGTGTGTGTGTGTGTGTGTGTGTGTGTGTGTGTATGTATGTGTGTGTGTGTGTGTGTGTGTGTGTTTGTGTGTGTGTGTGTGTGTGTTTGTGTGTGTGTGTGTGTTTGTGTTGTGTGTGTGTGTGTGTGTGTGTGTGTGTGTGTGTGTGTGTGTGTGTGTGTGTGTGTGAAATCTCTTTTCTTTGTATTACAGTTGAAATAAACATGAAAAAAGTGAATCATTTCAGCGACTCGGATCTTTGAATCTCATTTGACAAAATTTCAGCACTTTATTTATATTCATGGTATTTTACAGATGCACTCGTCCAGAGAGATCTTTATCTCGCTCACACAACTCAGCAGCTCAGGGGTCCGGGAGTCGTAGTGTGGTCACATGACCTTGATTTCAGCATTCAAGGTCTACTGCCCTGTTAAACACTAAGCTCCCACCTCACTGAGAGCAGTTCAGTGTTTCACTCTTTAAGTATTTAAGTGTTTTAGCTTTTTAGCATTTAAGTAGTTCATTATTTTAGTGCTTCATCATTTCAGAATTTCAGTAGTTTATTGTTTAATATTTCAGTGTTTCAGAATTTCAGTAGTTTATTGTTTAATTATTTCAGTGTTTCAGAATTTCAGTAGTTTATTGTTTAATATTTCAGTGGTTCAGCACTTCAGTATTTAAGATTTTCAGTAGTTGAGTATTTCAGTGTTTAAATATTTCTTTCAGTGTTTTAGATTTTTAGCTTTTTAGTATTTCATTGTTTCAGTGTTTCTGCATTTCAGTGTTTTAGCATTTTAGTGTTTTAGTATTTCATTATTTCAGTTTCAGCTTTTAAGAGTTTCAGTCACTTGCAACCTTGAAAAAATTTCTATTCCACATTCTATTCATTTCCAAATATTTGCTCACTAACAAGATTCTTTTTTATCCATCTTTCTGTTCTGTTCTGTTCTTTATGTTTTTCACCTGCAGATGTAAAACACTTTTAAAATCAGAAACTAATGAAATAATGATCTAATTATAACCAGCTTCATCATTCAGCACAAAATACAAAATAAATAATGATATATAAGTGTATTTGTGCAAAATCGTTTAGATAAAGAATGTAAGGAATAAAAAAAATAAAATGATCAGATTAGTGAGTCTGAATAATTTATTATATAATAAAGATATGCAGCTGTTTCTTTTATAATTATGTAAAAATGATCTAAATTGTAAAGACAACCAATTATTTTTTTATCAAACATTATTAAAACATTTTACTGATATTTTTTAGGCACAATGTGCTCCAGGAATCATGTATAAATTGTATAAAAGCACCCAAAACTTTAAAACTCTAATGTAAAGAAATGTAATAAAATATTAAATAAATACTTTTTAAATGATGACAATAAACAGGTTTATTGTCAGAGCACATGTGAAGCAAATATTCAAAAGAAACAAATCACAAAATCAAGGAAATGAAAAGTACGGAAACATCTCTAATTTTTGAGACACCTGAGAGTTCCTTTTATTTCTATACAAAAAAACGAAGTAAACGGTAAAAAGCATTCAGCTGAATGTTTGGAGAAAACTGTTCTTCATGCTAAAGTCTTAAGATTCAGATGGATTTAATAGATTTGTTTGGTTAATGGTAATCTTCAGACTGTTACATTGCCACGTTATTTTAACATATGGAACACCACATGGGTCAGAAATAGTTTAGACATCCATCTATGTATTAATATAAATGTATGCAATGAACAGCGAAAAGACGTTTAGTCCCGGGCATTAACTCTGACAATCAACCCTGAGGTAAAAGATGGTGGTGGTAGAAACATATTGAAGAAAAACCTGCATGAGATGTTTCTCAAAGTTAAAAACATTTCCACATAAACATTTTTGCCTTTAATTTGTAAAACCCAGTGATTAGAGTTCCTCAGGTCAGGAGACTCTCAGTGTCTAAACTCTGGATAAATGTGGAGGTTTGTGTTATGAAGGAGATCCAGAGTAAAACATCTGCCAAATTAAATATACGGATCAGGAACCAGAATTTCATAGCGGATCGGTCAAAACCCGGGTTACTAACAGCCACCACAGGAATCATTAACAATGGGGTACTGGTGTAAATTGTGCTCCTGTTGGCTGAAGAGGAGAAGGAGAGGAGGAAGACGTCTACAGAAACGGCAGGGAAAGGAGAAGTGGAAAAGAAGTGGAGGTTCAGGTTGGTACTTTAAATGTTGGTACTATGACGGGTAAAGGGAGAGAGGGAGCTGATATGATGGAGAGGAGAAAGGTAGAGATGTTGTGTGTTCAGGAGATCAAGTGGTAGAAGGTGAATGTAGGAATGAAAGATTGGTGATTGGGGCAGACTTTAATGTGCATGTAGGTGAAGGGAATAGAGGAGATGAGGAGGTGATGGGTAGGTATGGTGTTAAGGAGAGGAATGTAGAAGGGCAGATGGTGGTAGATTTTGCTAAAAGGATGGAAATGGCAGTGGTGAACACGTATTTTAAGAAGGAGGAGGATCACAGGGTGACGTATAAGAGTGGAGGAAGGTGCACACAGACTATGTTCTATGTAGGAGATGCAACCTGAAGGAGATTGGAGACTGTAAGGTGTTGGTGGGGGACAGTGTAGCTAGACAGCATCAGATGGTGGTCTGTAGGATGGTTTTGGAGGTGAAGAAGAAGAGGAGGAGAGTGAGTACTGAAAGAAGAATAAGATTTTGGAAGTGAGAGCAGCAATTAAGAGGATGAAGAGTGTAAAGTCGGTTGGACCAGATGACATGAAGATGAAGATGTTTAGTAGAAGCATGGAGATGTTTAGGAGAGATGCAGAGGAGTTTTTAACCAGATTGTTTAACAGGATTTTGGAATGTGAGAAGATGCCTGAGGAATGAAGAAGGAGTGTGCTGGTACTGATCTCTAAGCATAAGTGAGATGTGCAGACCTGCAGTAACTACAGGGGAATAAAGTTGATCAGTCACACCATGAAGTTATGGGAAAGAGTATTGGAAGCCAGGCTGAGAGAAGAGGTGACCATCTGTGAGCAACAGTATGGTTTCATGCAGAGGAAGAGCACCACAGACGCATTATTTGCTTTGAGAATGTTGATGGAGAAGTATAGAGAAGGTCAGAAGGAGTTGCATTGTGTGTTTGTGGATTTAGAGAAAATTACGAAACTTGGAGAGAGGAGATGTAGAATTGTATGAGGAAGTCTGGTGTGTCAGAGAAGTACGTGAGGGTGGTGCAGGACATGTATGAGGACAGTGTGACAGCAGTGAAGTGTGCAGTAGGAACGACAGACTGGTTTAAGGTGCAGGTGGGACTGCATCAAGGATCAGCTCTGAGCCCTTTCCTGTTTGCAGTGGTAATGGACAGGTTGAAGGACGAGGTCAGACAGGAGTCTCTGTGGACTATGATGTTTGCGGATTATATTGTGATTTGTGGTGAGAGTAAGGAGCAGCTGGAGAAAAGCCTGGAGAGGTGGAGGTACACGCTGGAGAGAAGCGGAATAAAAGTCAGTAGGAGTAAGACAGAGTACATGTGTGTGAATGAGAGAGAGGGCAGTGGAGGGGTGCGGTTGTAGGGAGAAGAGGTGGGGAAGGTGCACAGATAGGTTCATGTAGGACGTTTTGGAGACAAGGTGAGGGAGGTGTGATTGAGATGGTTTGAACATGTGCAGAGGAGGGACATGGGGTATATCAGTAGGAGAATGCTGAGGATGGAGACACCAGGAAGGAGGAAAAGTGGAAGACCAAGGAGGAGGTTTATGGATGTGGTGAGGGAAGACATGCAGGTAGTTGGTGTGAAAGAGGCAGGTGTAGAGGACAGGGGGGCGGAGACGGATGATCCTCTGTGGAGACTTCTAATGGGAGAAGCCGAAAGAAGAAGTTTGTAAAAGATTAATCCATAAGAATTTATTTAAATATTTAAACAAGCGTTTATAATGTTGTAGAAATGAAATACATTCCATTTACTTATTGATCAACTCTGAGCAGGTTCTCTGTATCTGTACACTATATGAACAAAAGCATTCCAAACCCTGGATTTTTCACCTGTATGTGGTTCCTCCCCAAACTGTTTCCACTAAGTTGGAGGCACACAATTGTGTAGGACACATTTGGATCCAGCAGCATGCAATTTTTCCTTCACTTGAATTAGGCATAAAGCCAGCTCCATGAAGATCTGCTTTCCATGGGTTGGAAGTGTGTGGAAGATCTCCTGCTATTGTATATCCAACCCTATTCAACATGAATGAAGACACCCCAGGCCTCCTCACCTTCTCACCCACATCAGTACCTGACTTTACTAACACCCTTGTAGCTGAATGAATCTCCACAACATCTAGTGGAACATCTTTACAGAAGATTATAACAGCAAATGGGGACTAAATGTTGAATTTGACATTCAAAAGAAAGAGAAAGAATCGATATGAGACATAAACTGTCCAAAAATGTCAGTGTTTCATCATCAAAGCTTTTGTGTTTCATTGTTTTTTTCCTTTTCTCCCTCAATCTACTTTCAATCTACTAAAAACTGCACTTCTACCAAACTGGGGGACAAATGATGAAAAGAGACAAGAGAAAGTGTGTGTGTGTGTGTGTGTGTGTGTGTGTGTGTGTGTGTGTGTGTGTGTGTGTGTGTGTGTGTGTGTGAGAGAGAGAGAGTTCAGAAGTCGTCCAGCTGCATGGAGCTTTTCATCCTGAGGAACAAAAGAGTCTGAGATCCTGCTCTCACTGACCTCTAGCGTGTGCACATACACACATACATACACACACACACACACACACACACACACACACACACACACACAGTTGTGTATATGAGATGGCACTGAGTCATGGCATCACCAGGTGTGTGATGCATGGATAAAACCAAACTCTTTCATAAGATTCAAAATCATAATATATCATAAAAATATCCTTTTTTTTTTGAGGAGCCTTCATAGAACCCTGATGTTCCATTATTCGAATGAAAATGCATAAGAAAAAAGGACAAAAGGAAAAAAAAGCAGTTTGAGGTCCAGAAACCCAAAAATAAAAATCCATAAGTAGAAAGAAAATTGCAAAAAATCTCTTAAAAACTCTACAACAAAATCTAGAAAAAGAAAACATCTACTAAAGGAAAAGGTGAGAACTTCCACACGAGTAACTCTGGACCCCTGAATGATCAATATGACATTATAACCTCAAACCAGTTTATAGTGTCCTGCATCCAACCTGGATGCTCAGGAGAGGAAAACATCATGATATTAACTCTAAACCATCCAAACCTTCTCACATGCTGCATCACATCAAACAGTACAACACCAATCATCTTAATGGAAGAAAACGAAACACTTCTGCTGAGGATTTTTGCTTTAAACTGAACTGAACATGGAGCTTTTAGAAAACAGAGCAGTGATGTGGAAGATTGTGATGAAGAGAAAGTTTGCAGAAGACTTTATGATTAGTTCTCAGACGTCACCATGACTTTCTGTACATCCACCTGAAGATACCTGGTCATTAAAACCAGTAATATAAATATATACAGGATGGTGTAGAGAGATGGAAGACTTCAGTATCCAATGATTTATTATAACTCTAATGTTCCTGTGATCATTTTCATTACAAAATTCTTCACTTCATCTCCTCAGTTTGTGTGTAAAGACTCGAATGTGACTCTCAGCACACTGATCTATTAATAGAATGAGATTAAAGACTCAAAAATGTATTTCTATTACAATCATCATGAAACCAAAACCTTCTTTTCAAATACTTCAGAAAAACGTGTAAATGAGGTCACGTGTGTGGTGGTGAGTTCCAGTCTGGAGTTTCTTCATCATTTATTCCTCTCTAAATGTTCTGCTTGATGTTGAACTGATGCTGAACTGTATGTTGGTGATCAGTAGATTCACCGAGCGTCGATCAGAACACGTGTAAAACAGAGCGTGCGCTCGATCCTGATTGGTGACTCGCTACGTGTTTCACCAGTTACATTTTTATCCTGGTAAATAAAAAGACACGACTGATTTCACTAAATGTATTCGAGTAAAAAGTGAGAGATTTGACTTTGGAATGTGGTGAAGTTTAAAGTAAAGACGCATGAAAAAGATTTAAACACAGAAACCAATCACATTTACTTCATTACTGTTCATCACTGACCTCCTTCACTATTTACTATATTTTCTGATACTCCAATCATTGAAATTAGTGTTTTGTTGTCATTAATCTGCACTCAGTACTCAGTACTCAGTACTCTATAACGACAAAGTGAAAACAGAATTCCAGAAAATCTGAAATAAAAATGTCCATAAGTATTCAGACACTTTATTCAGTACTCAGCTGAAGCTCCTTTGGCAACAGTTACAGCTTCCAGTCTTTTCAGGGTTTTTTAAATGTATAATGTAATTATTATAAAGTACAAATTTCTACTACACATTTATTAAAACAAATTGTACATGTTGTTGATTAAATAGGAAAATAAAAGTAAATCCCTAAATTTCAACGGTGACTTTGACCAGTTTCCTCAAACAGCCATGAATAGAACACACAGTCAGTCTTCTGAAGGCATATTGCTGTAAACCTCCCAAATCTCTGCCTCCAAGTTCTTCAGTATGCAGGGATTTATCCTGTACACCTCTTTCTTTGCGTGGCCTACAGAAAAAATCACATAGAGTGAAATCCGGAGTGAGACCTGGAGTGAGACCTGGAGTGAGTTCTGGAGTGCGTTCTGGAGTGAGATCTGGAGTGAGATATAGAGTGGTATCTGGAGTGAGTTCTGGAGTGAGTTCTGGAGTGAGACCTGGAATGAGTTCTGGAGTGAGATATGGAGTGAGTTCTGGAGTGCGATCTGGAGTGAGTTCTTGGGTGCGCTCTGGAGTGAGATCTGGAGTAAGATATAGAGTGGTATCTGGAGTGAGTTCTGGAGTGAGTTTTGGAGTGGTACCTGGAATGAGTTCTGGAGTAAGATATGGAGTGAGTTCTGGAGTGCGACCTGGAGTGAGTTCTGGAGTGCGTTCTGGAGTGAGATCTGGAGTGAGATATAGAGTGGTATCTGGAGTGAGTTCTGTAGTGAGTTTTGGAGTGAGACCTGGAATGAGTTCTGGAGTGAGATATGGAGTGAGAGCTGGAGTGGGATCTGAAATGGGATCTGGAGTGAGTTTTGGAGTGAGATATGGAGTGTGATCTGGAATGAGTTCTGGAGTGAGATCTGGAGTGAGATCTGGACTTCTTGGAGGCCATTCATGAGGTCCACGTCGTCAAACCCAGCATCCTGGAAAAGCTGTACAGTAAAATAATATAAAATATATAGGAGATATAAATATATATTAATATTTATTCTTATACAAATTTATACACTACTAATTTTATAAAAACTGTGTTACTGCTGTTTTAGTTTCGAGTGTTGAGGATGAAATGAAGGGCATTGATGCTGAAAGTCGATGAGATTTATCTGGTTGTTTCAGCTCTTCTCCACGTCGCAGGTCGTTTGTGTATTGATCGAGAGTAAAATCTGATCTGACTCACAGCTTGAGCATATTTTTACAGCGAGTGTGTGAGACGAGGCTATAAAAGACCGTAAAAGCTTTTCAACTCCTCTTCAGTCCTCCTCGAGAGTCTCTCCGTCGTCCGCAATCACTGTCTTTTAATGTGTGTGTGTGTGTGTGTGTGTGTGTGTGTGTGTGTGTGTGTGTGTGTGTGTGTGTGTGTGTGTGTGTTTAATGGCAAGCGACTGGGGGAGGGTTGAGTGCTCTTGGATTAAAAGTGACTCTGTGACTGTGTGTGTGTGTGTGTGTGTGTGTGTGTGTGTGTGTGTGTGTGTGTTCTTCTTGTCATCTTTTATTTTCCTGCAAACACACAGATATAGATTTAGCAGTAAAAATGTAACTAGCCCTGCATGAATCAGCTCTTTTTGGTTTTAGGGGAGTGTAAAATAATTTACTGTGTGTGTGTGTGTGTGTGTGTGTGTGTGTGTGTGTGTGTGTGTGTGTGTGTGTGTGTGTGTGTGTGTGTTTGTGTTGAAATAAATTAATTAGCATAGCTGATGTGATGGAAGTAATTTATCCATAAGTGTGTGTTAATTAAAAGACTACTGTGCTGACTAGCGAGTGAAACACGACTAACTGCCTGTAAACTACCTGTGATGCACACAGCACCACTGACATCATTTCTGTGATAATGAAAGTGTGTAACTGTTTATTTTATTTATCTCTGTGACCTCGGTTATTTCTCAGAACAATTTGTCAAACAGCACAACACTTTGGATTTCTCGCAAAAGCCTGAACTTTTCTCAAAATCCTTTTTTAATCTCTCAAAAGTGTTTGTGTGAAGAACATCTCATTCCCATCAGAATAACAAGTCCTTTTGTTATTGTTCACAAACAAGATCGTCAATAAGTTTCCTCTTCAGGAACTCGAGCTGCGTCAACAACGCTTTGGGAACGCCTCTGCGAGATCGTGCTCTGAACCACCTGTGTAATCGGTCCAAAGGAAAAGCGCGACGCCGGGGTGACGTCATGACCGGGAAGCTATAAAAGCATGTGCAGTGGAGACGGTGTTAGCTTCTGTTTGTTCAGGAAGCGTGCTGTGTGTGTCTGATTTTGCCACAGGTAAGTATTGGTAAGTTGGTAAAAAAGAGGGGAAAAAAGGATAATGGAAAAGCAAACTAGAGGCAAGCGGTCTTTCAGGTTTACGTGTCTGTAATTAGCATTGCCAATGCCTTTATCTACCCCAGGCTGGGGCATGTCCCCATGGTGACCTCGCCTGCCCCATGACCAGTCGAACTCTAGGCATTCTATCCTCCTCCTTTTGCAGGAGAAGATTAACCAGGTGTGTCTTGTTTGCCTGCTATTGTCCATATAAGAAGGGTTTTCCTGCGGATAAACAGACCCTTAGCAGGTGGATTGTGGATGCTATCTCCTCCTCTTATGCGTCCTCCGGTCCCCACCACCCCTTCTGGGGTCAGATCTCACTCAACCTGGAGCAGTGTCTCTCCAGGACATTTGGTCTGGTCCTATATCCACACTAGACAGGAACTGGTCAGTCTGGTGGTATCGTACACTTGTTCCCAAAGCGTTGTAGACCGCAGCCTGAATTGTGTTGGTTCTTGTTGTTTGCTGACTTTTTCATGTGAGATGTTTAAGTGTTTAAATAGTGTTTTGGGAGCAAGAGGATGTTTGATCAGAACCTGAAAATCAGCCTTTAAATAATAACACCTAGACTACTGTATATACCAGTGTTCAGTGCTCACTGAAGTGAGGTGGGAATTCAAAATCTTAAGTCATGTGATGCAGTTCATCTAATAAAAAAAAAAAAAAATCGTCTTTTCAGTCTCGTGTGAACTGCAGCAACGACTTCAACACTTCATCTGTTCATTTAAGTTTTAAAACTCGCTGCTTTTCATAACGTTGCTGCAGCAATTCAAAGAGACATCACCGATCTTTTTTATTCTTTATGACAAAAGGATTTCATATTTAGTCTCTTTCACATTGTACAGTGACGTTTAATTTCAATCGTTTATACCTGGATATGTTTCTTTTTTTTACCTCCATCTGCAGTGCATTCATAGGAAAAAGTCAACGTTGGCAATCTTTAAGATTTTGGTTTTATTGTTGCTCAGACAGCAAGACTTTTCTGTTTCAAGGCTAAAACGCAGGATCAAGTTACATATTACTCAGAAATCTCATGACTTTATAAAAGCTTTGAAACATAGCTTAGATTTATTCTTGTTTATTATGAGGAACACTTTAAAACACTGCAGAATGAGGAAACAGGACCAAAACACAGGAACATGGTAAGAAGATTTATTATCACTTTGACAGCAAGATATATAACATCATCCGGTCACTACAAATCCTCCTGCAGAGTCAGTCATTTCCATAAATACCTCTGTGAAACACTGCTCCTAAATCACTGAGAATTATGCTCCTAAATACTGCTCACAGACTGTCAACTGAATGGTCCTGAGACAGTCCTCAGAGACAGTTAAGGTTCTGTAAATACCCCTCTGAGTCAGTTGTTTCTATAAATACCCCTCTGAGACAGTCAAGTTTCTATAAATACCCCTTTAAGACAGTCAAGTGTCTATAAATACCCCTTTAAGACAGTCAAGTTTCTATAAATACCCCTTGAAGACAGTCAAGTTTCTATAAATACCCCTCTGAGACAGTCCAGTTTCGATAAAAACCCCTCTGAGACAGTCATGTTTCTATAAATACCCCTCTGAGACAGTCATGTTTCTATAAATACCCCTCTGAGACAGTCCAGTTTGGATAAATACCCCTCTGAGACAGTCAAGTTTCTATAAATACCCCTTTAAGACAGTCAAGTGTCTATAAATACCCCTTTAAGACAGTCAAGTTTCTATAAATACCCCTTGAAGACAGTCAAGTTTCTATAAATACCCCTCTGAGACAGTCATGTTTCTATAAATACCCCTCTGAGACAGTCATGTTTCTATAAATACCCCTCTGAGACAGTCAGGTTTCTATAAATACCCCTCTGAGACAGTCAAGTTTCTAAAAATAGCCCTTAGAGACAGTCAAGTTTCTATAAATACCCCTCTGAGACAGTCAAGTTTCTATAAATACCCCTCTGAGATGATCACAAACTAAGGCAGTATTGATTCTGATCAATACTGCCTTAGTGACAGGTCTGTTTGCTAAAATACACATTAGAGACACTGATACTCATAAATGCTGCATAAATACTTTTATCTTTCTAAATCCATTATGTCCCACTTCCCCAAATACCCCTGAGAGTCACATTCTCATAAACACCCACAGATAGAATGGGGAAGGGACACGTACTGTACATCAACCAATGTCATAACACACAGCAGGGTGAAAGTAAAAGCAGCAGAAGCGTCAACACAGGATTATCCATAATCATAAACAATACACACACACACACACACACACACACACACACACACACACACACACACACACACACACACACACACAGAACGTGGGAACAGAGAATGTGGGAGACATGATATATTTACATTAAACAAAATAAAAAAAAAACAGGAATATCAATACAAACCCATCACAGGGTGAAGTTTATGTAACAGACCAGTGACAGAACAGGGGTGGAGACAGGAGTAAAACACGGATACACAGCAACATAAAGGAGATTTTGTTATGACTATATACTATACTATAAATCCTTCAAAGACAGCTAGATTGTAATAAATACAGCTAGACTGTAATTTATTCCCTCTCGTACATATTCAATATTGCGAGATTTTCACATTGTATTGTTAAACTAAGAGAAAATGAAGAATTTAGTAATTTGTCAGAGATCAGAAACAGTTATTTTCTCTTTATTCTGCTTTCGATATTAAATCACAAAATAAATCACACAATAAAAAAGGCATTGCAATTCATATTCAAATTTAAAAAAGCAATGAACGAAACCCACTCAGACCTAATCAGTGTCCAAAAGTGCACAATATTTCCAATCTAACATCCATCCTAACCTGGAGGTCAAAGGTAATTTCACAGGCTGTGTTTTCTTGGGATGAAGAGCTGTTTACTTCTTTCTCTTCTCGTTTATTGGCTGCTCCCATTAGGGGGCGCCACAGCAGATCCTCCGTCTCCATACACCCCTGTCCTCTACATCTGCCTCTTTCACACCAACTCCCTGCATGTCTTCCCTCACCACATCCATAATCCTCCTTCTTGGTCTTCCTCTTTTCCTCCTTCCTGGTGTCTCCATCCTCAGCATTCTCCTACTGATATACCCCATGTTCCTCCTCTGCACATGTCCAAACCATCTCAATCTCACCTCCCTCACCTTGTCTCCAAAACGTCCTACATGCGCTGTCCCTCTAATAAACTCATTTCTAATCCTGTCCATCATCATCACTCCCAACGAACATCTCAACATCTTCAGCTCTGCTACCTCCAGCTCCACCTCCTGTCTTTTACTCAATGCCACTGTCTCTAATCCATACAACATCTCAGGTCTCACCACAGTCCTATAAACTTTCCCTTTCACTCTCACAGATACTCTTCTATCACAAATCACTCCTGCTGTCACTCTTCTCCACCCACTCCACCCTGCCTGCACTCTTTTCTTCACTTCTCTAACACACTCTCCATTACTCTGCACTGTTGACCCCAGGTACCTGAACTCCTCCACCTTCTCCACCTCTTCTCCCTGCAACTGCACCCCCCCACTGCCCCCCCTCTCATTCACACACATGTACTCTGTCTCACTCCTACTGACTACAGTATATTGAGTATTGATTATTGTATATTGATTATTGTGTACAGTTTATTGTCCTCATCATTGAACTACAATGCCAAAACCGATCTGAAAATATAAATAGTGGAAATAATTCAGTGTACTTTCCCTCATCCACAAAATCACAGAGGTGTTGAAATGACCTTGGAAAAGCTGAAAGGACTGAAGTACAGAAAACACACAGAGCTTCAGAACTAAAAACCTGGAGCTTACAGACATACTGAGGATTTTTATTTCTTCAATCAGGGAGAAGTGAAAAGAGTTTGATCAAGGACAGAAAAAACAAAGAGATGACGGTGACTGCAGAAGAACCCACAGCTGAAATCCATCTTGGAGCATTCAAGTGTAATTTTCAGTTTGAGTTTTTATCCAAACATTAGTCAGGCATCAAAGTCTCAATGAACTGCTGTAAACACGGCACGGGGAACACTGAGAACATCTCACTGGTTTAAATCCATGCTGTTTGAAGCTTTTGCTTTAATTAGTGTCACTGACTTACTGCAGTCATGTGGAGGTGCAGTCATGTGGAGGTGCAGTCATGTGGAGGTGCAGTCATGTGGAGGTGCAGTCATGTGGAGGTGCAGTTGTGACTCCAGTGAAAGGAGACGTGTTAAATTGTGATCATTGTGTTTGTTGCTTTAGTGATGATGTTCATTGTGACTGGATGAGATCCTGTGCGTGATGCAGCTCTGATCATACTAATAGTAAGAGGTGAATTGGTCCAGGTAGAACATCGCTGAAGGCCGAGGGGTGAAATACACAACCTCACACTGCGATTAACATGTTACACAAAAATAACACTGAATAAATACAGTTTCAACAACAATCACGTAACAATCATAAGAAAAAAATCCTTAATATTTCCCTATAAAACATAGATGATCTAATCGACATGTGACTCTGGAACGATCTGGTAGATGTTCTGAAGTCACACTAATCATCTGTTGTTGTGAGTTGATATGGAAATAAAATGTTATCAGTTTGAGTTCCTCTTTAGCTGATATTACACTCGTATACACACGTAGCTTTCATCACATACGTACGTTTCTTCAGGATCAGTGAAGATGTGGCTTAAAAATCTACAGTTTTTCAGACACGAGGCAGAAGTGAAAACATTTCAAATCTATTTGATTAATGATGACAATTTTATCATGTTTTTTAACATCCAATATTTTACACAATACTCAATACTACACAATGCACATTATTCTATACACAATCCCACTCAACATTCTACACATCATTCCATGCACAATTCTACACAACATTCTACACAACATTCTACACACAATTCTAAACAACATTCTACACACAATTCTATGCACATTTGTACACATCATTTTACACACCATGCTACACACCATTCTATGGACAATTCTACACATTATTCTACACACAATTCTATGCAACATTTTATGTACAATTCTATGCAAGATTCTACACAACATTCTACACACAATTCTACACAATATTCTGTGCTCAATTTTACACAACATTCTATGTACAATTCTATGCAACATTCTACACAGAATTCTATGCGACATTCCAAACAACATTTTACACACAATTCTACACAACATTCTACACACAATTCTACACAACATTCTACGCAACATTCTATGTACAATTCTATGAAACATTTAATTCAATTAAATTCAATTCATTTTTATTTGTATTGCACTTTTAACAATGAACATTGTCTCAAAGCAGCTTTACACAGATACTGTGGAGATAAAAATGAATAAGTTCTTAATAAGTGTAAATTTGTCCCTGATGAGCAACTGTGGGAAGGAAAAACTCCCCAAGATGGCATAAGGAAGAAACCTTGAGAGGAACCAGAGTCAAGAAGGAACCCATCCTCATCTGGGTTGCACCGAATGTCCATTTAAAGCAGATATACAATGTTGTGGGGTTCAGTGATGATGATCAGAAGCAAACTCCACTCCCGAGTCAGTGCAGCAGACCGCCGACACCAACTACAGTCCAGTCTGTCCTCAAAGCACCCGTTCTACTCCGGAATTACATGGAACCACCCAAGGTGTTGATGAGAAACCGTCCCAAGCTGCACAGAGTGGCCTTCAGTCGAAGAGAACACTATCCAGAAGCAGGCCTGGACGAAGTGTGAAGATCCACGGAGAGGAGAAGGGCAGGAACAGTGATCACTGGAGCTTCAGGAGCATGTTTAACTCGACCGAGAGAGAGAGAGAGAGAGAGAGAGAGAGAGAGAGAGAGAAGGATATGGATTATTAAGTGTCCCTACAGTTTGGACTCTGGTGAGATTCACTCTGGCAGCGTAAATAAAATGGAGAAGCAGAAGGTAACATGGACATGAGGGATCTCTGGGATAAGAAGCAACCCACCAAACTACCATCAACAAACCTGAGTGAACGTGTGAATGTGAGGAGACGACAGCATCCAAATATCCCAGTTCACCAAACACTCCATATCCATGATCCCTCCAGATCTGCTCCTTTACCTCACAAACACCTACTGACTAAAGACTCCACTAAATAAATATGTGTTCAGCCTCGACTTGAACTCTGAGACTGTGTCTGAGTCCCAACACTGATTGGAAGGTTGTTCCATAACTGTGGGGTTTATAAGAGAAACATCTGCCCCCTGCTGGAGTCTTCATTATTTGAGGTACCAACAAATAGCCTGCACCTTTTGATCTAAGTAGGCGTGGAGGATCATCCTGGTACAGAAGTTCACTCAGATACTGCAGCGTGAGAGCGTTAAGTGCTTTATACGTCAGTAGTAGTATTTTATAATCAGTGTGAGATGGAATTGGGAGCAGTGTAGATGATTAAAACAGGGGTGATGTGGTCATATGTTCTAGATCTAGTGAGGACTCTTGCTGCTGCATTCTGAACTAACTGAAGCTTATTTCTGCACGAACTCCAACACCCAGACAGTAAAGCGTTACAGTAGTCTAATCTAGATGTTACAAAAACATCTACTAGTTTTTCTGCATCCTGTAACGACATCATATTTCTAATTTTAGCAATATTTCTAAGGTGAAAGAAGGAGATCCTGGTGATATTATTCACGTGAGACTCAAAGGAAAGACTCGGGTCAATAATCACACCGAGGTCTTTGACTGCCGTACACACTGAAACAGAAACACCATCCAGAGATGCTACGTAATCAGAAAGTTTGCTTCTAGCTGCATGTGGTCCTAGTAAAAGTTCTTCTGTCTTATCTGAGTTGAGCAGAAGAAAGTTATTAAGCATCCACTGTCTAATGTCCTTTACACACTCCTCAACACTGTTTAGCTGATCTCTCTCATCTGGCTTTGCTGAAATATACAGCTGTGTGTCATCAGCATAGCAATGGAAGTGAATCCCATGTTTATGAATGATTTCACCAAGAGGCAGCAGATATAAAGAGAAAAGCAGTGGATTGTATTCTACACAACATTCTACACAACATTCTACACAACATTCTACACAACGATCTGTGCTTAATTCTACAGTCTATGCACAATTCTACACATTATTCTACAAACATTCTACACAACATTTTACACACAATTCTACACAACATTCGATGCACAATTCTTCACAACATTTTATGCACAATTCTTCACAACAATCTGTGCTCAATTCTACACAACATTCTACACAACATTCCACAAACATTTTACACAACATTCTACACACAATTCTACACAACATTCTATGCACAATCCTTCACAACATTCTACACAGAACTCTACACAACATTCTACACAACAATCTGTGCTCAATTCTACACAACAGACTATGCACAATTCTACACATTATTCTACACACAATTCTTCACAACATTCTACACAACATTCTACACCCAATTATAAACTGCATTCTACACAACATTCCACAAACATTCTACACAACATTCTACAAACATTTTACACAACATTCTACACACAATTCTACACAACATTCTACGCACAATTCTACACAACATTCTATGCACAATTCTTCACAACATTCTACACAGAACTCTACACAACATTCTACACAACAATCTGTGCTCAGTTCTACACAACAGACTATGCACAATTCTACACACAATTCTACACAACATTCTACACAACATTCTATGCACAATTATTCACAACATTCTACACAGCATTCTACACCCAATTCTAAACTGCATTCTACACAACATTCTACACACAATTCTACACAACAATCCATGCACAATTCTACACACAATTCTACACACAATTCTACACACAATTCTACAAACATTATACACAACATTCTATACAGAATTCTACACAATATTCTACACCCAATTCTAAACAGCATTCTACACAATATTTTACACAACATTTTGTGTACAATTCTACACAACATTCTACACACAATTCTATCCAACATTTTGTGAAAGATTTTACACAGTTAATATTCTACTCAGTTCTAAGTTCATACAGAGTACGACTCGTAGTGAACTGCTTTACACGACTGTCCATCTGGTAAACATGAAAGAAATATAAGATAAGTTTGTAGGTTCTTCAGTTTTTGTGAGTCTTCAGCTGGAGTCTGTGAGAGCGTTAGCTAGCTCTGAACTTCTACACCAGCTACATCTCGCTACCAGCTCCAGTCTCTGTGTGTGGAATTAAACACATGAAACTCTGCCCTGTCTAAATCTCACACATCTCATCGGCTCTTTGTGAGTGGAGTTGAAGTTCTCGAGCGTGTAAAAGGAAACGGCGAGGGTCTTGATGAGACGCGAGTCATCACGGTTGCTCTCCGACTCGCAGATCTTCAGGGTAGAATTTCAATAACGTGGTTCGTCCTCCGCTCGCATCTCATTCAGAATTCTTCTGTCCCCCGTCATTAGCAGCCAGCGAGGTCGCGGTAATCATCTTCAATGATGGTGCCGGACGCTCGCCTGATTGCGCTCGAAAAGACGAGTTGAGAGATAGAGAGAGAGAGAAAGAGAGAGAGAGAGAGAAAAGAGAGAGAATAAGAGAGAGAGAGAGAGAGAGAGAGAGAGAGAGAGAGAGAGAGAGAACGAAAAGAGAGGGAGAGAGAGAATAAGAGAGAGAGAGAGGGAGAGAGAATATGAGAGAGAGAGAGAATATGTGAGAGAGAGAGAGAGAAAGAAAGAGAGAGAGAGAGAGAGAATAAGAGAGAGAGAGAGAGAGAGAGAGAGAGAATATGAGAGAGAGAGAGAGAGAGAGAGAGAATATAAGAGAGAGAGAGAGAGAGAGAGAATGTGAGAGAGAGAGAATATAAGAGAGAGAGAGAGAGAGAGAGAATATGAGAGAGAGAGAGAGAGAGAGAGAGAGAGAGAGAGAGAGAGAGAGAGAGAATATGAGAGAGAGAGAGAAAGAGAGAGAATATGAGAGAGAGAATATGAGAGAGAGAGAGAGAGAGAGAGAATATGAGAGAGAGAATATGAGAGAGAGAGAGAGAGTGATTAAATTCACTTGAGTATGATCAGAAATGGTATAAAGACGGATTTTGTTGTAAACAGACTTTCAGGCAAAGATCATTTGCATTTTATAAACATCAGGTTGAAATGTGTTTTCTTCCTTCGTTCAATTTTTTCTTCTTTTTTTTTCTCTCTTTTAATCGTATCCTCCTTCTGGTTCTTCTTTCCATAAATTCCTCCTGTAATACTTGTCTTCCTCGTAACCTTGCTCTCCTGCTCTCTCTTGTTGTTGTTCTTTCTTTCTTTCTTTCTTTCTTTCTTTCTTTCTTTGTTTGTTTGTTTGTTTGTTTGTTTCTTTCTTTCTTTTTTCTTTCTTAGAACAAGTAAAAGTATCTGAATTCTTTCCTTCTTCCTGCTCTTGTTTATCTGTTTTTGTTTATTTCGCACAAAATCTGAATGATTTTATCTGATAAAATCGTACAGAATAAAGTATTTATTTGCTGATCAGTTTATTTATTGATTTATTACTGATTCCCCATCAGATATTTCGAATGACTTATTATTACATATCCTTCAAAAGTATTGGGACACCTGTCTTCTCCACCCTGATGTGTTTCTTCTGCCAAACATGGAGACACACAGTCGTACTGGACGTCTTGAGCATTACATTTTTCCTTCACTTGTACGAGGAGACCTAAAACCTGCTCCAGTACGCCAACGCCCATGTGCACAAAGCCATGAAGATCTGCTTTCCATGGGGTTGATGTGGAAGATCTCCTGCTATGGAGCGCCAACACTATTGGACATGATGAATATGAATGCTGACTGAAACCCAGGAACCGTTTTACCTACAGCATCAGCATCAGTAATAGTTGGTGGATAAATCTCCACAAATCTCCACAAAAATCTAGTGGAACATCTTCCCAGAAGAGTGGAGCTCATTATAACACAGAAATGGAGACTGCATGGGGAACGGGACGTTCAAAAATTTATTTTCTTCCTTTAAAAGCACTGACACTGGAGACTCCTTCCAGGAAGCTTACATAAACATGTTTCTCCTCGCGCTGGAGACCAGACGTCAGCCGGGTCCTAAAATCCAGTTATGTGCGACCGTGTACGAGCCGTTACTATGGAAACGATGACATATTAAAATCAGCACAATTACATAAACTGCTGACCAATCAGAATTCACAATTCAACAGCACTGCTGTATAAGGAGATAAAACGATTTCACTGGATAGATATGGTACAAACACACACACACACACACACACACACACACACACACACACACACACACACACACACACACTCTCCTTCTATTTTCACACGCACACACACACACAGTTGAACTCCGACCTCTTTTACCCCTGCTGTGTCTTTCATAGTAACTTTTTTGAGAGAAGGAGACAGAACGAGTGGAAGGAGGGGAATGTGTGTGAGATGG
>MU551523.1:221705-233741 GCA_024362625.1 Silurus asotus
GGGGGGGGGGGGGTTCACTTGGTTTCGAACCCTGATGGAGGGAAGAAACTGAGGCCCCTTTTCCCCCTAAATCTTAAATGCCCCCCCCCCCACACCCCCTCTTTCTTTCTTTATCCATTCTTTCTTTCTGCCTTCCTCCTTCTCCTTTCCTCTCTTTGGCTCTCACGCTCCAGAAGGAAGAGTTTCTTATTCACGGTGAGTAAAAACAAAACTTTTCAAATCGAACTGAAATGGAATTAGTCGGATCTGATTACACCAAAAGGGGGAAATAATTTGTGTAAATGTAGGAACGGCTGCTGAAACTGCACCGTGGGGCTTTTAGTTCTCGACCTTCATCAACCTGAAAAACAGAAAAACAGAAATATGAGAGAATTATGATAACTATCACTGTACATTCTGTTGAGCGTGTGGACTTCTATACCTTTATACACACTATACGACCAAAAGTTTGTGGACACCCGAGCATGAGATCACTTTGTGCTTTTCTTCATCTCATTCCACATTGAGTCTCCATTATTACTTCTTCTATGTTCCACTAGATTTTTGTGGAGATTCAAACAGCCACAAGTGTGTTAGTAAAGTCAGTAGTGATGTAGGAGAGGAAGCGAGGAGGTCTGGGGTGCAGTCAGTGTTCACATTCATCTCAACGGTTTTCTAAAGGTTCTATAGCAGGAGATCTTCCAC
This sequence comes from Silurus asotus, assembly GCA_024362625.1. Classification (NCBI taxonomy): domain Eukaryota; kingdom Metazoa; phylum Chordata; class Actinopteri; order Siluriformes; family Siluridae; genus Silurus; species Silurus asotus. Next base: position 222,390 of record MU551523.1, read on the forward strand.
TCCAACCGATTTATCTTCATGGAGCTGCTTTGTGCACAGGGGCATTGTCATGCTGGAACAGCTTTGGGTCTTCCAGTTCAAGTGAAGGGAAAATTTCATGCTCCTGCATCCAAAGACTTTTTGAATTGTGTGTCTCCAACTTTGTGAGACTTTTGGAGACGCAGTGTATATAATAGTTATTTGAAATATGTCCCAATACTTTTGGCCACACAAGTGTGTGTGCCAATACTTTTGCACGTCTTAGATTCTAATATAATACTATATTTAGTTGGAAACGGGTTGCCATGTTATAGCAGCTGTAAGCGTTCCCTCAGGAGCATCTCTTCATCCACAAAGTGCTGAAACTCCTCCTGTTTTGTATCAGAGGAGCCTCTTTGTGAACGTATATCGTTGCTATAGAAACGATAACGAGCACGGTAATTAATGAATTTATCAATATCTTCTGGCCAATCAGAACGCAGAGCTCTGTGATTTAATAGTATTTTCCCCATGTGCTTGCAGGTTTCTCCGTCATGCCTCGCTTGATGAAATGGTTCTTCCTCATCCTCCTCGTCTTCTTCGTCCTCGTTTCATCGTCCGAGGCGAAGAAGAAGACGAAGCAGAAACCCGGAGAGGAGAAAACCCCGAGCTCCGGGGAGCTGAACACCACAAACGGCGACCGCTGCACCTGGCAAACCCACGAGGGCAAAAACAAAATGGTGCTCCACCTCAAATGCTCCTCCCCTTCTGACCAGAGGGCGGGGCACCAGTCCAATTATTATGAATGCCAGTTTACGGGAAAACCGAGCGAATGCCCCGCGTACGGAGACAAACCCACCCAGTACTGGAATCAGGTGTTAACGAGGCTGAAGAAGCGACAGAGCGCCTGCGAAGGAGTGAAAGTGCTGAAGGCGGGGATGTGCAAGAGCGCTCCAAACTCCGCCCACATGAGGCTGGTGAAGAAAAAGGAGGTGCGCAGAGAAAAGGAAGGAGCGGCAGAGGAAAAGAAGGATGACGAGGAGATGATGATGGCTGATGAAGGGATGTCGGATGGAGGGGCGGAGACGGAGAGCTATTGCGCTGAGGGATGGGGTTCGCTCTGCCACCTCCTCACCAAGCTTCTGTAAAAACAAACAAAAAGCTACACAATTTTATTCGCCGCACTGCTGTTAGCGGAAAACTAGCGTGAAATAGATTAGCAAGAAATTATCGTTTTTTTTTCTTTTTAAATGCTAATCAGAAATCTTTCTTCCTCCATGTTGTTTTTTTTTTTTTGTTGTTGTTGTTGTTGTTGTTTCCTGATTTGGCAGAAACCAGCCGCCATCCTAAATGCTAATCAAACTTAATTTTGCATTCTTCACTGAAAAGTGCTAGCATAAAACATCAAATGTTCATGCTCAGTTATTTTCAGCGGTAACGTTTTTACCCACAATGCACCTGGAGTCAAGATGCAAAATCCTCGCTGAAATTGCGCCACTTGTTTAGCATCCTGGTCTGAGGATGATAGGGGGCGCTAGAGTACTAATCATGCATGCTACGTGCTAATTAGCGATCCTAGCAATTCTTTTAGTTTGAATTCATTACCGCAGCAGCTTTTTTTATTTACACGCCTGCGTTTGTGAAACAGCGCTAAGCTAACATTTTTGGGCCAGAATGCTACGTGATATAGCATGTAGCTTAGCATAGCTCTGCTAGCGTAACTTAGCGTATCAGGTGGTTTTTACTAAACAATTTATTATGAACGTTTTTTGCTAATCGTCAATAAACTCAAAGTTTGTGTTGAAGTTTTCCACTCGTTTATTTTCACTTCTTTTTCTTCAGTTTGTCTTCTAAATATTGTTTTCTGTTTTCTCCTTTTTTCATTTTCTTTTTTACTTTCTCTGTCCTTCATTTTGGCTTTTCTTTGTCCTTTCTTTTCTTCTATTTATATTTTTGTCTTTCCTTCATCTGTCTTCCTTTTTTATTTCTTCAATTCCTTGTACTTTCTTTCCTTCCTATGATTATTTCTTTCTTTCTTCCCCTCTTTTTTCTGCTATCTACTTTGCATTTTATCTTTATTGTCATTCTTCCTTTCATTTTTTTTTAATTTTAAATTATTTTCTTTTTCTTTTCTCTATCCCTTGTTCCCATCTTTCCTTCCGTCTTCATTGCAGATTTATGTGAAAATGAGGATTTGTGCTGAAATATTGAGACACGCTGACGTTGTTTTGTTGATCAGAAAAGCGAGAGAAGGATTTCAGGAACCTCGCTCAGGTGAAGGTCAGATGAAGGTGAAGAATGACAGCACAGAGAGAAGGAATTGTTTAGTGAGTCGTTTGGGAGTTCGACTCGTGAGTCGACTTTTTTGAGACCCGGATTTTACTGGCATCTGAAAACCACGTCGTCTCTTCACATAAAATAAAACAATTCTGATATCAGTCTTTGTAACGGAGTGCAAAAGTTTGTGCACCTCAACAAAATCCCCAGTGTGTAAATTTACATCTGTTGTCTTTTGAATATAAACACAATCCATCATTTATTACTGAATCTAGTAGAATCTGAATCTAGAGGAACATCTCAGAAGCTCAGCACATGGAGACTAAATGTGGAATGAGATGTTCAAAAAGAGACAAATATCAATTTTATGCTCGTGTCCACCAAATTTAAATTAATAAATGTAGCATTCGTTAGCATTACTGGCATCAGTACAGTAGTAGTGTGATGAGAGATCATGTGACTTCAGGATTGAGTATCGGCACAAACATCATTTTCATTTTTATTGTAGGGAAGTGTGTACTGTAGCGTTAGCGTTACTACATCACTGGTCACACACACACACACACACACACACACACACACACACACACACACATGCTGTGGTGTGTTCTGGGAGGAGGAAGGAGATAAAGATAAGGTGGAGGTGCAGATGAAGATGTGGTTTAGGGTAAGGTAAAGGTGGAGACAGAGGAAGAGGTGGAGATAGTGATGAAGATGAAGATGGGGTGGAGGTTGAGATGGAGATGGAGCCTCCTCACTCTTAATGTCTATCTCTATCTCAACCTCCAGATGGGTGTAGATGGATTTGCAAATGACAAAGGTGGAGGTGGAGGAGGAGACTGAGAGGATGGAGATGAGATGGAGACAGTGGTGGAGACAGCGCTGGATACAGAGATAGAGATTGAGATGTACATGGAGAACAACATGGAAATGCAGTTTGAGATGAAGGTGAAGGTGTAGATGAGATGAAAATAAATTAGGGTTGGAGGGGAATATGGAGATGGAAATGAAGATAGTATTGGAGGTGAAAGATAAGAAAGAGATGAACATTAAGATGGAGGTGACAGTGTAGATGATGGAAATGAAGATAGTATTGGAGGTGGAAGATGAGAAGGTGATCAACATTAAGGTGGAGGTGACGGTGTAGATGGTGGAAATGAAGATAGTATTGGAGGTGGAAGATGAGAAGGTGATCAACATTAAGGTGGAGTTGATGGTGTAGATGGTGGAAATGAAGATAGTATTGGAGGTGGAAGATTGGAAGGAGATGAACATTAAGATGGAGGTGATGGTGTAGATGATGGAAATGAAGATAGAGGTGACGGTGGAGAAGAAGACGTAGATGAGATGGAGGTGGAGGCGATAATGGAGATAAAGAGGGAGGTGGAAATGGAGATGATGGTAAATTTGATAAAAACCCCAGTGTGATATGATGGTGGTGTTTTGGCGCCACTTAGTGGACATCATAAATAATTCATAAAAATAATGAGATCTGTAACACGATGCTCTCTGTCTTTTATTTATAAAGCAAATAAAATAATAAAAATAATATTCTGTAAGCTGCTCTGTTTTATGTCCTTCAAAGCATTTTACAAACGAAATACAACTACATTTAACTAAAAGGTTTATATTAAATATCAGGCCTCCAGATAACATTCTCATTTATTACATCAAATCTGAGTCACTTTTTCTTTATGTATTATTTTTTTGCAAATTGCAGAGGATTATAAGTTTTCTAAATGCCGTGTGTAGTGTAAATGTTACAGCAAATAAAGAAAATCTGAATTACAGTAGAAATAAATCTGTTTAATGGTGTTAATAAGAATTCAAAGTTTTTGACCCGACTCTCACAAAAACCCTGTATTTAAATAAAATGTTAATTTTTTTGAATATTAATGATCTCTTTATGCAAATGTTTGATTTTATAGCATCACTGAATAAATACATATGTACACACATAAATATAGTGTTCTTGGAATTGAACTGAATTATTTATAATAATTAGATTTAGAAACAAGTGATTTATTATTTTAATAAATAAATAATTGTAATATTTTGAAATTGTGTTTAATTTAGACAATTATAATTAATGCAATTATATTGGAATATTAAATATAATTTTGAAAGTATCATGTGGTCTGTGGACGATGCAGTGAACGTGGAACTACACTTCGTCCTGCAACATCTGGACAAACCAGGGATTTATGTGAGGATCCTGTTCGTGGACTTCAGCTCAGCCTTCAACACCATCATCTCAAACCTCCTTCAGACCAAACTAAACCAGATCTCTGTTCTGATCTCCACCTGTCAGTGGATCAGCAGCTTTCTGTCAGATAGGCAACAGCTAGTGAGACTGGAGAAATTCATCTCAAACATCTGCACTATCAGCACTGGTGCTCCTCAGGGATGTGTTCTTTCCCCTCTGCTCTTCTCCCTGTACACCAACGTCTGCACCTCTACAGACCCTCTGTCAAGCTCCTGAAGTTTGCAGATGACACTAAAGTCATCGGTCTCGTTAACGGCGGTGATGAATCTGCATTCAGATGCGAGGTTCAGCAGTTGGCTGTCTGGTGCAGTCATAATAACCTGGAGCTTATCACCCTCAGGAGAAACCCCCTGCACTCCCCTACTCACCATCATGAACAGCACTGTGGCAGCAGTGGAGTCATTCAAGTTCCTTAGCACCATCATCTCTCCGAGCCTGAAGTGGGAAAATTACATCAACTTCATTGAGCAGAGGATGTTCTGCCTTCACCAGCTGATGAAGTTCAACCTGCCACACGAGCTCACACAGTTCTACTCAGCCATCATGGAGTCTGTGCTCTTCAGAAGACTACAGAGGGTGGTTTGAACGGCTGAAAGGATTATTGATGCTCCTCTGCCCACACTACAGGAACTCTACACATCCAGAGTGAGAAACAGGCTCAGAGAATCACCCTGGATCCTTCACATCCAAAACTTATGCTTTGTGAACTTTTGCTCCAGAGCACCAGGACAGCACGTGCAGGAGAACTTCCTTCCCCCAGAACATTTATATCATGAACATTTAAACGCTCTCGCCATTTTTTGTACAATAATACAATGATTTTAATTCTTAGTGCAAACACACGTGGCAATAAAACTCTTCCTGATTCTGGTGATTTATTTGTGATTATTAACGAGCTGTATTGTGTAATTACTGTCTCTAACCGCTAGATGTCATCAGATAATCGTTTTAACGCTCTCGGTGTAGCGTTTGCTGGACAGGGAAACGCCACTTGGGCTGCGTCCCAAATGGAGCGGTGTTGGATGTAACTCGCACTACGTAGTGTGGACAGCGGCGGAGGGCTGTTCCCTTAGGAAGCGCGCGCGTGTAGGGAACAAGGGTGCGGTTGTGGCCGCGCCCGAGTCAAAATGGCGCCAGTGTTTGCGCGTGCGGCTGATCGGAGCTGAGCTGGGTTCGGGTTCGGGTTCGGGTGTCGGGCGGGACGGTACCGGTACCGGGTTTATGCCATGAGTCTGTTTTATACCGAATAGTTCAGTTTCCGCGACATGGAGCAGATCAGCAGTTTGGATGTGTGTGTATGTGTGTGTCCGGGTGTAAAATGACTCTCCGGTGTGAACACAGAGGAATAAACCGGTTTAATCCCCGCAGGAGGACAGAGGTGAGGCAGATGTTGTGGATTTGCACTTCAGGGTTCGGACCGTGATGGAGATGCACCGAGAGGACGGTTCTGGGTTCGTCCTGCCCTTCACTGTGGATGTTAATGAGAACCGAGCTGAAGGGTGTAGAACACACACACTCCAACCTCAAAGTTCGCACAAGAACCTGGTCTTCAATTCAGCTCCAAAATACATGAACTCTGGAGTCACGTCTGAGGAAACATCTCAAGAGATCAATGGATTTCCAGAACCTCCCGCTGTGATTGAGCCGAAAGATGGAGACTCTGAACCAGACACATCTAGACACACCAGAACACCTGGAGAACCTGAATATTTCAGAGAAATCAATCCAAAGCTAAATCAGAGCAGAAACCTTCACCATTCTGGTGTTCAAGTGGCAACATCTGGACTTGTAAACTTAAATGGAGAAGACAAGAATCTTAGGGGATTCTGTGCTGGTGTCAGAAGAGAAGGTTCTGTAGGAAACAATGGTGGCCTGAACACATCTGGAGAAACCTCAGATCCTAGCGGAACTCACTCCAGCTGGTTCACATCTGGTGGAAAAGCAAGTGAAGAGGGAAACAATGGTCCTAAGATATCATCTGGACACATAAATACTTCAGATACAAGAGCTGCAGATGTTTCCCATTCCATAGACTCCACACTTGCGATTGGAGAATCCTATGACAATCAGGACACATCTGCAGGAACATCAGGTGCTAGAGGAAGCAACATGAACTACGTGGGAGAAACGAATGCTAATTGGTCTGGTAGAACTATGAACCCGTCAGTGGGAGAAGATGCTGCAATTTGGGAATTTGACAGCATTCCAGATGTGATTGGAGAATCTGTGAGTCCTGGAGAAATAATTCATAATCAGGAAACATCTGGACAGTGGACCTGTTTTAGCACAACTGCTTTAGAAGAAACATCAGACACCACTGGATTCAATGCCGTAGCTCCAGAATCAGTAAATATCAGAGGAACTGGTGCTAAAATGACCACATCTGGAGCTTGTGCCAAAATTATTGCACTTGAAGAAACAGCCAACATCTGGAGAACCAATATACACCAGAGTGAAGCTGGAAAAATTATGCATATTGGAGGATCTAGTGGTGAGTTGACCTTGTTTGGAGAAACAGATGGTACGAAATGCCTCCAGATGGACCTGGTTGTCACGGAGGAAACCTTACAAACTTCTGAAACCAACATTAGTCCAGGGGTTGCTGAAAAAATGGTTCATACTGAAAAATCCTGTGCCACATCTGGAGAACAAGCACATAACAGGAGCAATTCATCTGTTCGAGAAGAAACACCAGGAACCTTTGAAACAAGCATTAGTCCAAATGTAGCTGATGAAATGGTGGATATTGGAGGAACCCATGTTAGATCCTCCACATGTAGAGAACATGCAGGTACCAGTCCAGTTCTTTTAGAAGGAACCTGTGAGAACCTTGTCAGTTTGAGGGTAGCAGAAGAAACAGCAGGTACATGGAGAAACATTGCTGAACCAGTCCTGGGCACACATGAGAAGGTAAGACCGCTAGATGTCAAAACAGCCACTAATGTAGCTGAAGATCTTGGAGTGTTACCTCAAGATCGGGTTAGTGGGAATTCCAGACTGGGGAACTGTTTTGGGAAGCGTCTGAGTTCCTGTTGTACGGAGTTGGAGATGCAAATCCCAAACGGTGAATTACAGACGGACGAAGTTCACTGTGAAGGAACATTTCCAAACAAAGCTCCAGAAAAAGGCGTTCGAGTGGGAAACTGCGGATACTTAGTTATAAACCGAAGAACCGTTTCAGGAACCCCTATTTATTCCATGGGTGAACCTTGGAACACCAGAGAACTGCAACAGGAAGCGAGAAGCACCTCGAATCCTGGACCAGAAACCATCTCAAATCATTCAGAAGCTACCGTAAATGCAGGAGCGAGCGAGCAGGTGATGGAAACCAGACCTGAGGACGGTGTGGGAGCAGCGAGACCGCGGAGTCTGAGGACTGGTCCCGGGCAGGGGGTGTCGCTCAGCTGTAACTCCACCCCCCTGGGTGAGGGAAACCTGGGTTATTTTGCAGATGATGGAGACATGGATGTGATTATGAACAGCTTGGAGCTCGGACGTCGTCAGAGCGCTCCTGAGACACTTCAGGAGAGCGAACACGCCCATCTCGGACCTTCAGCCCATCAGTCTGCGAACAGGAGGCACGGATTCGCCGACTTCATCACCAGGTTCAGACACGCCCACGATCTCATCATCAATAATTTAATGTTATTAACTAAATTAGAGTCTAAAAAAATCTGAATAATTTATGAATATAATTATAATAATTAAATGTTTTAAACGTTAAATTCTAATAAAACCTTTTAATTGACGAGGCGATCAAACAATAAAACTGATTAATAATAATAATCTAATATTAATATTAGAAAAATAAAACAATGAAAAAAGAAAAACTACTTTTAAAGTAAAAATTAAAAAAATGTTTTTAAATATATAAATCTGAAAGAATTCATAATAATAATTATAAAAATAAAAGTAAAAAATATATATATAAATATAAATTCAAGTTTTAAATTCAACATAAATTATAATTTTTACACAATAAAAGAAACTGACGTGTGGTGAACACGTTTTATTTTTACAGTGGTGTGAAAAAGTGTTGGCCCCCTTCCTGATTTATTATTTTATTTGCATGTTTTCACACTTTAAAGTTTCAGATCATTAAACTAATTTAAATAGTAAAAGTAAATACAAGTGAAAACAACATGCATTTTATAAATGAAGGTTTTTTATTGAGGGAAAACAAAATCCAAAACTACATGGCCCTGTGTGAAAAAGTGTTTGCCCCCTAAACCTAGTACCTGCTTGGGCCGCCCTCATCAGCGTCAAGTGTTTGTGAAAACCTGCACTGAGTCTGTTTCAGGGCTGTGGAGGAATTTTACTCCACTCATCTTTACAGAATTGTTGTAATTCAGCCACATTGGAGGGTTTTTCAGCATGAACCGCATTTTTAAGGTCATGCCACAGCAACTCAATAGGATTCAGGTCAGGACTTTGACTAGACCACTCCAAAGTCTTCATTCTGGTCATTCAGAGGTGGACCTGCTGGTGTCAAACAGATAGCCAGATACTCTCCTTCAGGATTTTTTGGTAAACAGCAGAACTCATGGTTCCATTTATCACAGTAAGTCTTCCAGGTCCTGACGCAGCAAAACCCCAGACCTTCACACTACCACCATGTTTCACTGCTGGGATGATGTTCTTTTTCTGAAGTGCGGTGTTACTTTTACGCCAGATGTAATGGAACACACACCTTCCAAAAAGTTCAACTTTTGTCTCGTCAGTCCACAGAGTATTTTCCCAAAAGCCTTGGGGGAAAAAACTGAGACAAGCCTTTATGTTCTTTTTGATAATTTTTGCTGTCTCTTTCTCATGGTGGAGTCGTGAACACTGACCTTCACTGAGACAAGTGAGGCTGCAGTTTTTTGGATGTTGTTGTGGGGTCTTTTGTGAGCTCTTGGATGAGTCGTCGCTGTGCTCTTGGGGTAATTTTGGTCAGATGGTCACTCCTGGGAAGGTTCTCCACTGTTCCATGTTTTTTTGCCATGTGTGAATAATTTCTCTCACTGTGGTTCTCTGGAGTCCCAAAGCTTTAGAACCTTTTCCAGACTGATGGATCTCGATTACTTTCTTTCTCCTTTGTTTCGGAATTTCTTTGGATCTCAGCATGATGTCTCACTTTTAAAGATCTTTTGGTCGACTTCACTTTGTCAGGCAGGTCCTATTTAACAGATGTATTGATGGTTAACAGGTGTGACAGTGATCAGGCAAATACTCAACTCGGGTGTGATAAACCACAGTTTTAACAGGGGGGCAAACACTTTTTCACACAGGGCCATGTTTTACTGATATTATAATTCGTTTGATGATCTAAAACATTAGTGTGACAAACATGCAAAAAAATAAGTAATTAGGCAAACACTTTTTCACACCAGCAGTCAGGGGTTAATAAAGGTCACGATTCTTTCTGAATCTAATCGCAGGATTCATCACATTCACGTGTCACATTCTTCTTCACTTCCTGGTTTGCCAGTTGACACTCAGGTGTGTGTGTGTGTGTGTGTGTGTGTGTGTGTGTGTGTGCGTGTGTGTGTGTAAAAGAAACATCCTGTATAATCTTTGTAACTAAACTGGTGTTGTGTTGTTTAATGTGATTGGATCAGCACCGCAGCAAAACCCACTAATCACATCCCTGTAACCATGGCGACATGCAATCTTCAAATCAAAGCCTTGAGCGGTCCGAAAGTTCTGCCTCTTCTGTTAAAATGCGTAAGAGACGATGATGACGTGTCTGTACGAGGGCATTATTATATTATAGGTCTGATTTTATTGGAAATGAAAAGCCAGATTGCGACCGCACTGTGACTGTAACACGCGTCAGGGTTTCATGGATGTTGTGTTTCTAATTCTTGTCTCTACAGAAGCCTGTTCTCCTGGAAGCCCAGAGAGACGAAGGTTGCCGCATCAGGATGGAGATTATTCGGGAAAATGTCTTCCCAGGAAAACACCACAACCAAAGCGTCCAGAGTACCACAGCAGCAGGTGAGGAAGAACAGGAACCACCCTGAGATCTTTAATGGACATCATGTCATGATGATGTATAGTGTGGATTTGATATGCTCTTAAAGTCAGGGATTGACTTCAGGAAGGTTCATAGGGAGGGTGGTTAAGAAGACAAGAGTGTGTGTGTGTTTGTGTTTAGTTTGCAGCTGCCATTTCTAAAGCTTCTTCCTCTCTGTGTGTGTGTGTGTGTGTGTGTGTGTGTGTGTGTGTGTGTGTGTGTGTGTGGACTGAGAGGAGCTTTGTGTTTTTGCAATCCACTTGTGATTCACTCCACATGCAAATACACACACACACACACACACGTTCTGTTAGAATGTTAGATGTCTAAATATGTATTTAGTTTTAATAGTAACTTTTCATTACTCACATAATATAAATATGAAAGAGTTTTAGGTATGGAAAGAGGAGGAGACAGGGTGTGTTCTAATTTGCATATTTGTGTATATTCATGAGCTGTGCATTTTTAATAAGGTTGAAGGTGGTATTGTTACAGTAACTACAATCCAAACATATAATCTGACATGACGTGTTCAGTTGACATGACCACGCCCCAAATACAATGACCACGCCTACATGCAGTGGACACACCCTCAGCACAACAACCACGCTCTACATGCAGTGAACACACTCACCGCAACAACCACGCTCTACCTGCAGTAAACACACACTCACCGCAACAACCACGCTCTACATGCAGTGAACACACTCACCGTAACGACCACGCTCTACATGCAGTGAACACACTCACCGCAAAACCACGCTCTACATGCAGTGAACACACTCACCGTAACAACCACGCTCTACATGCAGTAAACACACTCACCGCAACGACCACGCTCTACATGCAGTGA
>MU551524.1:13011-60466 GCA_024362625.1 Silurus asotus
CTCCCGTTCATCGCATAACATTTAACAACAAAAGGCATATGTGCACTAGCTAACAGCAGAGATTCACCAGTATACAATACAACAACTGTAGCAGCTGGAAGGTTTGATTTTTCCGACACTTTCGCGAGTTCTTCTGCGGCTGCACAGCGCCGATCCACATAACTGACGTTAAAATTGCAAATTTTCCCCCATTGTGCTCGAGATATTAGGGTTCCGCGACATAAAAAAGTCGGTATAACCGATAAAAAATGTGTAGACAAAGCGAGAATTTGGCGGTTCCACTTCAAAAACGTCGACTTAATAGGGTTGTCGAGGAAACCGAGGGCGAGATAACCGGGTTCCACTGTATATATATATATAAATATATATATATACAGGCATCAAACATCACGTCTCACTCTCAGCTACTTTATAAGAAAGCAACACAGAGAGATGCAATAAAACATGGTGTTCATTAGAGTAATTCATATTTTATAGTGGCAATAGAAAATAATATGTTCTCTAAATTAATTACCTATAAACCATACCTGAATACAAAGGATGCCATGGTCAAATCACTTATAAGAAATGAAATATTCTACAGAAGAATTTTACTATTTAAACTATAATTGAATGAACTTGTGACCCAGATTACTCATGAACAAAACTAAATGGGGCAAAAACAGAATGCTGGAATGGTTTTAATTAATATACAGGGAGTGCAGAATTATTAGGCAAGTTGTATTTTTGAGGATTAATTTTATTTGAGGATTTAATTTGAACAACAACCATGTTCTCAATGAACACAAAAAACTCATTAATATCAAAGCTGAATATTTTTGGAAGTAGTTTTTAGTTTTAGCTATTTTAGGGGGATATCTGTGTGTGCAGGTGACTATTACTGTGCATAATTATTAGGCAACTTAACAAAAAACAAATTTATACCCATTTCAATTATTTATTTTTACCAGTGAAACCAATATAACATCTCAACATTCACAAATATACATTTCTGACATTCAAAAACCAAACAAAAACAAATCAGTGACCAATATAGCCACCTTTCTTTGCAAGGACACTCAAAAGCCTGCCATCCATGGATTCTGTCAGTGTTTTGATCTGTTCACCATCAACATTGCGTGCAGCAGCAACCACAGCCTCCCAGACACTGTTCAGAGAGGTGTACTGTTTTCCCTCCTTGTAAATCGCACATTTGATGATGGACCACAGGTTCTCAATGGGGTTCAGATCAGGTGAACAAGGAGGCCATATCATTAGATTTTCTTCTTTTATACCCTTTCTTGCCAGCCACGCTGTGGAGTACTTGGATGTGTGTGATGGAGCATTGTCCTGCATGAAAATCATGTTTTTCTTGAAGGATGCAGACTTCTTCCTGTACCACTGCTTGAAGAAGGTGTCTTCCAGAAACTGGCAGTAGGACTGGGAGTTTAGCTTGACTCCATCCTCAACCCGAAAAGGCCCCACAAGCTCATCTTTGATGATACCAGCCCAAACCAGTACTCCACCTCCACCTTGCTGGCGTCTGAGTCGGACTGGAGCTCTCTGCCCTTTACCAATCCAGCCACGGGCCCATCCATCTGGCCCATCAAGACTCACTCTCATTTCATCAGTCCATAAAACCTTAGAAAAATCAGTCTTGAGATATTTCTTGGCCCAGTCTTGACGTTTCAGCTTGTGTGTCTTGTTCAGTGGTGGTCGACTTTCTGCCTTTCTTACCTTGGCCATGTCTCTGAATATTGCACACCTTGTGCTTTTGGGCACTCCAGTGATGTTGCAGCTCTGAAATATGGCCAAACTGGTGGCAAGTGGCATCTTGGCAGCTGCACGCTTGACTTTTCTCAGTTCACGGGCAGTTATTTTGCGCCTTGGTTTTTCCACACGCTTCTTGCGACCCTGTTGACTATTTTGAATGAAACGCTTGATTGTTCGATGATCACGCTTCAGAAGCTTGGCTATTTTAAGACTGCTGCATCCCTCTGCAATATATCTCACTATTTTTGACTTTTCTGAGCCTGTCAAGTCCTTCTTTTGACCCATTTTGCCAAAGGAAAGGAAGTTGCCTAATAATTATGCACACCTGATATAGGGTGTTGATGTCATTAGACCACACCCCTTCTCATTACAGAGATGCACATCACCTAATATGCTTAATTGGTAGTAGGCTTTCCAGCCTATACAGCTTGGAGTAAGACAACATGCATAACGAGGATGATGTGGTCAAAATACTCATTTGCCTAATAATTCTGCACTCCCTGTAATCTTCGCTTTCTGGCTTTGCCTTCCCATCTAGCATTTAGATTTTGGTGCTGATTCGACACTTTGCGGATCAGTAAAACAAATGTTTACTGATTAAAAATAATTTTTTCAGTGGAGTTTATTTACTTATATTTGAGTAAAGGAAGGACAGTGTGAATGAATGTGTGTTTTGCTGCAGGTTTTAATTTCACCTCTTTTATGTTTATTAATTTGTATATATAACAAAAATGGTCAAACAGAAATGCGCTCTGCATTAATTGCACGTTAATGAAACCATTGCTGTTAAAATTCATTTTCATTTATAAACATTTTTGTTATCTAATAAATGTATCCAGGCTGAACATCTACCATATAGAACACAAGCAGAGAAAAGATGATGATGATCAGGTGATACGGAATGTCTCTGTTCTCAGTCATGTTCACATCACTGACTCCCTCTGTCTCATCGTTACAAAACGTTTAAAATAGATGGGAAACTTCTACTAAAATGGTTATAACTCATGAATGGAATTAGATATCTTCACCAAACTCTGTAGACGTATATCAGATTAATCTTTGGACAAATGTAAAATTTGCATAGCTTTGCTATTTGTTGACGCTATAAGAGGGGGAAATAAATAAAAACGGCTTTAAATACACAGCTATTGTCTAATTGACCTGAAAATTAGCCCGCAGTGTCGCCATCCAATGTGCCACAATTAACCTATTACAAAAAAAAACCATGGCCCCCATTGGCCAATGAAAGTAGAGCACCTTTTACACAATATTACCAGAGACTGATCAGAAGGAAACTCAGGGGGCATGTTCGTAATGTCTTTTTCCTTATGAGCTTCAATGCCTTCGTTTTTTGAACTAGAGTAATCACTGCTTACAGCTCTATTTTTATTTATTTATTTATTTTTTGTTCCCAATGCTGTGGGCATCTATTCTAGACCCGAGTTAAAAGGGTTCTCAGGAAGAAACTTGACTTTATAAGCATTTTTCCGTATCATTGTCCTGATCTGGACAGCAAACTTTGGGTCAAGTTGCTGTTTGTGTTTATGGTGCTGGCTTTTGTCTATTGTGTTTTTGTCTATTGTATTGTTCTGTTTGCTTTTTGCACCATTTCAGTCTAGTGAGTTGTTTTTGGTTTAGTCTGGATGTAATTGTTTCTTTCTTTTCTTTATTTCTAAATTTTGGTCTTCTTTTGTAGTTTGTCTTTCATATTAAAGCAGTCAGTGTCACCCAGTCTGTTTGGCACATACATTGTACTGTACAGATGCTGGTCAATTATATTGATATATTGAGCATCAAGGCCGAGTGTTCTGAGGAGGAGGAATGTCACCTTGGAAAAAGGAGCACTTTTTGTGTGAGTTTGGAGCGCCGTGGTTTGAGCACCAATTCTTAGCGTTTGCTTTGCACATGTTAGTAAGAGCACAACTCTTACTTTTTTTTTGCTTTCTACATGTAGTTTACTGTTCCCAAGATGAGTCTTTTAAATTTGTTTCTTTTCTTTCTCTCCTTCCGATAATTTCATGTACATGAACTTTTATGTGTTCTATCTCTATCAAGTTATGACCAAGGTATGTTTGAAGATACATTTGTTATTTGCAACTTGTCTGGGCACAAATAACATGCTATTTTTACTTGTGTAGTTTCAGTATTGCTGTGTTTAAAATAACAACATCTCTATTGCCTCTTTTCTTTCCTCTGTCTGCTCGACTGCCTTGTTTGTCTCACTTGTTTTTAATGTGAGCAGCGTTTATGGTGGAAGAACTGGAACAACTGAGAGAAAAAGTCACACAACTGAGAGCCAACAAGTGCCTTTGCCAGGAAAGAGCCATAGCTGCCCCTGAATTTCCTGTGTTCCTTCTGACAGCACTACAGCATGGCCTTCTACTACTATCTACTATCTGTTTCTGTTTAGCTGCACTACAGGCACCTGACACCATCTGAGTATGAGGATAATAACACCCATGTAAATCAGCAAATTGAGTCACAGGTCAATAGGGAGAGCTGTAGCCCCTATGCTTCCCCCATTGTCTTGGTGTGGACAAAAGATTGTACTTCACTTCTCTGTGTGGATTATAGTCGTTTAAATAAAACAAACTTGTAAGGATGCATTCCCATTGAATCATAGTGTGGATTCTTTTGATGCAATTTCAGGAACAAGCTGGTTTTCAACATTGGATTTAGCTGAAGTTCCAGTAGCATAGAAAAATAAAGCTAAGACTTTCTTTTGCACTGCTTTTAGCCTATACAATGCAACAAGAGCCTTCAAGTGGCTTATGCAAGGTCTATTTAGGGAGCAGCTCACTCTTAGCTTATTTGGATGATGTCATTGTTTTCTCTTCCTCTGTTTTATATCATCTTGAGTGGTTGGCAGAAGAATTAAACCAT
Source organism: Silurus asotus (assembly GCA_024362625.1). NCBI lineage: Eukaryota > Metazoa > Chordata > Actinopteri > Siluriformes > Siluridae > Silurus > Silurus asotus. Next base: position 17,647 of record MU551524.1, read on the forward strand.
TTCAAATGAGAAGGGCTTAATAATATAGACTAAAGTTAATCATTTGTTTAATTGGTTATTTTAAGTGCCCAGGATGGAAGTGCAGCACGGTATGTTTTAATATCTGCCCTTTCCTGCAACAGTAACATGTGATAAAGAACAACCTAAGACAGTGAGACAGTAAACACAGTGACACTGGAGCCCTGATCAGTACAGTACAGATTTATTATTGCAGGTGGATTTACTCATATAATAATAAATACTGTACATGTAAAAACTACATTTGTTTTAGCAGCAATTTGTACAAAACAGCAAGTGTGTGCAAAAAAAATTAAATAGAACAGATTCTGTTAATTTGTGTGTGTGTGAGTTTAATAGTAAGTAAGTAAGTTTCTTTCGGCTTCTCCCGTTAGGGGTCGCCACAGCGGATCCTCCGCACGTTTGATTTGGCACATGTTTTACGCTGGATGCCCTTCCTAACGCAACCCTCCCCAATTTATCCGGGCTTGGGACCGGCACTGAGAGTGGCTGGGGATGGTCCCCCGACCCGGGAATCGAACCCGGGTCGCAGCGGTGGGAGCGCTGCGTCTTAACCACTAGACCACCAGGGGACATTAGTAGTATAGTAAAAATTTCAACTAAATTTAACAAGCGGGAATAATCAGCTAAAACTCACCATTACTTCCTGTCTTATGATGGTGATGCAAGCATAGTACATCATTTGTAGCCTCGATAAAATAAAGCTTTTACATAGAATAATGCATTCACTAAACTGGGCATTGAGCTGGTTTATTCTCAGGCAGCGAAGTCTAGAGTGTAAAAGCTGCTGTCTTGAGTGACTCTGGCATCACTGCACTGTTCCAGACATTTATGTAAATGTACAACAGCAGCACCATGCACTAAGAGAGAGAGAGAGAGAGAGAGAGAGAGAGAATAGATGAGAAGTCGTGTTTATTTTTTTAATGTTTTTTTTTGTTGTTTTTCTTAGTTTGAGGGTTCACAAGGAGATACTAGTCACGTGGGTGAAAGGAGCACTTCTTGTCTACATCTTTTGAGCACCTCTTCTTAGTGTTTGCTGCACACACGTGGGTAAGAGCAGGAGTCTTTTTCACTAGTTTGTCACCCAAAGGTGATTCTTATTCTTGCTTTCTAGTGTTTTCTTTCTCTTCTTTCAATATTTTCATGTACATGAACTTTTATGTGTATCAAGCTGTGACCAAGATGTGTAGCTACATTTGAACATGCTGTTTTACTTGGGTAGTTTTAACATGTGACTTTTGTTTAACAGAACAATTGTTTGTTTTTTAGTCTACTTGAGCTGTATGACTTTAACCACTAAGAAAAGAGGAAATGCTCTGTCCTTCCCATTCTTAGAAAAGCTAAAATAAAATCAGACCACACACACACGTGTCCTGCACTGTTAGTTTCTGTGGCATGTGCTATCAGCACAAACACTATCAGCACTCAATAATGAGCAAATACCAATAGATGAACATAATGATAGACATTATAAAAACCTCTACAGTATCTCATATGATGCATTAAACTAAGCATTGCTCCTAGAAAGCAAATAACCTGTGCAAACTATGAACACTGTGATCTTCTACAGCAGCAGGAATCAATGAAACTGTCACAAATCCCTGATCAGAGCACAGAGTTTCTCCTGCAGTGTAGCTGCTGTGCTTTGGTTTACAGCATTAAGATGTCATTAATGACTTGCTATTTCATTTTATTTCAATTTTTTGGGTTTTACTTTACTTTTTGAATTCTAGACATGTTAATTAATGTGTTCACCTGCTCTCAGATTAGCCCATGATTTGTTTTCTTCTTATATACTGATTATTCTGTCTTTTCACCTATTATACTGTCTTTCACCTATTACAAAAATGGAGTTTATTAGTGCAGTAGTCAGACACCACCTATAGTAACTGACTGCATGCAAATGTTTTTAACACCACATACAGAAACCACACCTCCCTCTCTCTCTCTCTCTCTCTCTCTCTCTCTCTCTCTCTCTCTCTCTCTCTCTTTTTTTTTTTTCTTTGTTTTTCTTTAAAACATTGTTTTGTGCACCAACTATATCTGGCCGTATGGGACAAAGAAACCTTCCACACTGCTGTTTTCAGCACTCAATGTGCATTACAAAAAACTGTAACATAACAAAGGTACCATAAATGCATACAAGGTAAAGGATTGTTTCTGCCTTCCTTTCACTCTCTCTCTCTCTCTCTCTCTCTCTCTCTCTCTCTCTCTCTCTCTCTTTCTTACACACACACACACACACACACACACACACACACACGTCACAGAAGAACAGGAAGTGTAAAGGTTTTAACACACACTTCTGTCAGTCATCATCAGTAGAACAGGATGGAGCTCCGTCCACTCTGTGTGATGATCTGTGAGTAAATGTTTTCTATGTGTTTATAAAGTGTTTGGTTGTGAATAAAGATTCTATTTAACAGGTTGAAAGTTCTGAAATCTGGTGCCGTTTGATTAATTTATATGTCTATAGAATTTGGAGTTAAAAAATGCATGTTTTTTTTTTTTTATTGTGTAATTAAATTCCGCCCAATGCATTTAAAAACATTTTATGTGTAAAATATAAAGCAGATTTTACACACATTTTCTTTTAAACAAGTATTTGCATGCTGGAGTCTCCTGTTTCTCCAAACATTAAAGCAGCTGATAATGATTTTAATGTCTGTTTTGTCCTGGCATTCAGTATATATTTAGGATTTAATCTTCTATCATTTATTTGATATATTTTTGTTGATATTTCTCTACTCTGTAATGTGGAAAACATTGCTGTTGTAGATATACTATAAAACTACAGGTCTTAGCATTAACCTGGCAGGAGACCATGCTAAGCAGAATTCAGTTCAAGTAAATAACATACTATATTTAACATTTTAAGTATTTAAGTAAATTTTACATTTTATTAATAAAATAAAATGGCTCATGTAATCTTTTTTTATAAAAGGAATAAATATTAAAGCAAGAGTTTTAAGAGTTATGGTTTTGTAATGCTGTAATCTTAATGGAATAGGAAAGTTTATTCCACTACATTATGAAAGAGTAAGATTTTGTGCTTTTTGGTTTCTCTGTAACAATGGCAACAGTTGTTTTGTGATGAGAAACAAATGTGTTTGTGACAACTAACTTGTGGTTTGTATGTTGTGGTTGTCACTTATTAAACATGACCATATATGGTAATAAGTATGGTATGGTTATTAATAAAATAGCCCTGGTAATCATCAGCATATACAGTGGGGCAAATAGGTATTTTATACACTGCCAATTTTTCAAGTTTTCCCTTTTACAAAGAACATAGAGATCTGTAATTTTCATCATAGATACACCTCAACTGTGAGACAGAATAAAATAAAAAAAATACAGAAAATCACATTGTATGATTTTTAAATAATACATTTCCATTGTATTGCATGAAATAAGTATTTGATACAATAGAAAAATAGAACTTAATATTTGGTACAGAAACATTTGTTTACAATTACAGAGGAAAGACATTTCCTGTAGTTCTTAACCATGTTTGCACACACTGCAGCAGGGATTTTGGCCGACTCTTCCATACAGGTCTTCTCCAGATCTTTTAGATTTTGGGGCTGTCACTGAGCAACAGAGTTTCAGCTCTCTCCATAGATTTTCTATTGGGTTCAGATCTGGAGACTGGCTCGGCCACTCCAGGACCTTGAAATGCTTCTTACAGTGTCACTCCTTAGTTGCCCTGGCTGTGTGTATACAAAGCATGATGTTTCCACCCCCATGCTTCACGGTTGGGATGGTGTTTTCAGAATTGTACTCACCCTTCTTCTTCCTCCAAACACAGCAAGTGGAGTTTGTACCAAAAAGGTATTTTGGTCTCATCTGACCACATGACCTTCTCCCATGTCTCCTCTGGATCATCCAGATGGTCTTTGGCAAACTTCAGACAGGCCTGGACATGTGCTGGCTTGAACCTGTGGTCCCAGCTTTCTTCAGTTCATTGACCAGGTCCTAACGTGTAATTCAAGGTTGATTCCTCACCATTCTCAGGTTCATTGATACTCCACAAGGCAAAATCTTGCATGGAGCCACAGTCCGAGAGATTGACAGTTATTTTGAATTTCTTCCATTTTCTAATATTTGCGCCAACATTTGGTACCTTCTCACCGAGGTGTTTGCCTATTGTCCTGTAGCTCATCCCAGCCTTGTGCAGGTCTACAATTTTGTCCATAGTGTCCTAAGACCTCTTTGGTCTTGCCCATAGTGAAGAGGTTGGAGTGTGATTGATTGAGTGTGTGGACAGGTGTCTTTTATACAGGTAACAAGTTCAACAGGTGCAATTAATACAGGTAAAGAGTGGAGGACAGGACGGCTTCTTAAAGACAAACTAACAGGTCTGTGAGAGACAGAATTCTTGCTGGTTGGTATAAAAATACTTACTTCATGCAATAAAATGGAAATTAATTATTAAAAAGTCATACAATGAAATACTTATTTGCCCGACTGTATATGTATTAAAACATTAGGATAGGATATAATATAATAGGATATATTATGATATTAACAATTATTTATTTTTTTTTGTTTGGTTGTTTGTTTGTTTTTCTACAACAGCAAGCTTCATTGTTTCCTATCAATAATTTATATTGTTTGTCTCTTTCATTTTCTACTTTTAGTGCTGACTGGACTCATCCATAGTGCACAAGCAGGTGAATCATATAATTATTTTCATTTGGTTTCAATATGCCACGTTTGGGCCCCTGAGCAAGGCCCTTATCTCTCTGTGCTTCAAGAGCTCTGCAAAATGGCTGACTCTGCAATCTGACCTCAACTTCCTAACATCTATGTTCTGTGACTTATGGTTTGCCTTATTTCCTGCTTATATCTTAAATATATTTTTAGGGGTAAAAGTCAAGTCAAGTCAAGAAGCTTTTATTGTCATTTCAACCATATATAGCTGATGCAGTACACAGTAAAATAAGACACCGTTCCTCCAGAACCCTGGTGCAACATTAAACAACATAGGGCCACAACACACAACATACAGCTACATAACAGAACACAGAGCAAGGACTCAGTGCATAAAGTGCATTGTGTAACTTTGCAGTGCAAACAGTGCCAACAAAAAACAGTGCAGACAGACAACACAAGACAGTAACCTATTGCATACTCTGCAATCCTCAGCATTGTCCTTCCGATATATACCCCATGTCCCTCCTCTGCACATGTCCAAACAATCTCAATCTTGCCTCACTCTCACCTTGTCTCCAAAATGACCTACATGCGCTCTCCCTCTAATAAACTCCTTTCTAATCCTGTCCATCATTGTCACTCCCAATGAAAACCTTACCATCTTCAGCTCTGCTACCTCCAGCTCCACCTCCTGTCTTTTACTCAATGCCACTGTCCCTATACTAGATACTCTTCTATCACAAATCACTCCTGCCACTCTTCTCTACTCACTTCACCCTGCCTGCACACTTTTCAAAAGAAAAAGTTTAAAAGGAGCACGTCAACTTTACTGGAGTAATATTTTACCTACTGTATCTCTACTTTTACTCAAGTACATGCTTTGTGTACTTCGTCCACCACTTCTAGCTATGGTTCTAGCTATGAATAGTGCTGATCACTTTATAGATTGCTGTGTAAATGCCATTTCCTCTTGCCCCTAACAGCGTGTTAAAAGTTAATTTTTTGCACTTTATTTATCATAACAATTGACTAAAAATATATTTTGAAACAATATTTTGAAAATTCACTTCCACTTCAGTAAACAGTAATGTATCATATATTGTAAATGCAGATACAAAAGTCCATAGGAAACTTTTTTACACAGCTGTGTGTAAATTGTGTGCACAGAGTGGATAGCAGTTCAATGTTTGGCATTAAATGAATGCTCATGATCTGCATGCACTGTAGATCTATATCATTCACAAACTGTCATATACATTGTGAAGTTTACTAAAGCAATCCACATTCTCTCTGTAAAATTCTCAAGTGAAAACACAGAAAATAAATTATTAAATGTTTGAGTAAACTAGTAACAAATACTGTGTTTAATTTGGTACACACCCAGTGTTTCTGGCTCTGATAGACCTCATACATTATTTATATTTTAAAACAATACTTCACAAATTGCATGTTAACTCACAAGAAATAACACAAATTAATTAATATGATGTCATATAAGGGGGTGTGGTCAGAAATCAACAGAACATTTAAGTATCATTTTATTTTAAGACAAAGGAAGAAAGTACATCATGAACAGTGCCAATATAATAACAGCTACATACTGAGGACTCTTACAGTACAGTGAAATTAACACATTTTCTGTTTTGGCCCACGCACTTCCGGTTTCGTGGCAGGAACTTCCGGGTCGGCGGCCATCTTGACACTTTTCCCACGCCACCCGGTATATAAGGACATGTAGGCTTTAGCTTGGGGCTTGGAGGCGGTTTGGCAACGTTTGATCTGTGACTGGAGAGTGCATGGTAGGAGGTGGAGTAGATTCCTTAAGTGATCCGGAAATGGAGGGTGAAATGTTTGAAGCGGATGAAGGCGGGAATGGAAATAATGAATGGAGTGTAGTAGAAAAACGAAAAAGAAAGAAAAGTCGCGCATCTAAAACCGATAGAGAAAATTGATATCATCTTACAAAAAGAAGGAAAGAAGAGTATAAGGTAGTAATGAAACTTGTAAACGGATCTTTCAATGTTATAAACCCGCTAAAGCTGTCCAGAGCAATAAAGGAAGTGATAGGACTGGTTGAAAGTGTGAAGAAGTTGAGAGATGGTAGACTGCTAATATATTGTAAGGACAGTTGGAACAAAAAAGAGCTGTAGGAGTTGAGTCAGTCAAGGATCAAAGAGTGATTTGTTCAATTCAGGAAGAAAAGAAATGGGTTAGAGGGGTAATAACAGCGATTCCTACCGAGGTTTCAGTTGAAAAGATTAAGAAAGGTCTTATAGGAGCGGCAGTGATTGATGTAAAAAGGCTAAAATGCAATAGAAACAATGAAAGGGGGGACAGTCTCTCAGTGATGATTCATTTTGATGAGGAAAAACTGCCAAGTAAAGTCATGTTGGGATATATGAGTTTTTAAGTTAGACTCTATGTACCCCCCACTTCTAAGATATTTTAAATGACGAAAGTTTGGTCATGTAGCAGTGGTGTGTGGAGGCAAAGTGTCAGAATTTAGGAAGGATTGTCATATTCTGAGGCTCTAAAAAAAAGTAGGACAGAATTTGGAATTAGGAGAAAAAAGATACATTTCTGTTAATTTCTGATTCAGGAAACCTGGCTCAAACCTCAACTTAATTTTGTATTACAAGGATATGTGGTAATCCGGAACGATAGGAAATAAGGTAGTGGAGGTGGGATAACACAAATCAGATAGTAATATGGTGTGGTGATTTCAATGCACATTATACTCTATGGGGGAGTATTAAAACAGCTTATAATGAGCAGATAGTTGAAGACATGTTAGATTGGGGACGGTTAGTGTGTGTTAATAATGGAAGTTGTACAAGAATTGACATATTACAAGGACGTAAGTCAGTTTTAGATATTACTCTAGTGTCAGAAAACATAGCAAGAAAATGTGAATGTAACGTAAATAAACAGAGTACAATGGGAAGTGATCACTATCCTATATGGTGCAAATTTGGTATGGACATTACCCAATCTTTGGAGAAAAGAATCCCAAAATGGAAATTTAATGAAGCCAACTGGGAACTTTTTACAGAATTGTGTCTTAATTAGATGTGTGAAATGATACTAGATGTTGATGGCATTGAAGAGTTAAGTAAGGAAATAAGTGAAGTGTTAAGAAATACGTCAGAAGAATAATAGGAAAGAAGAAAACTATAAATAGTAAGAAAGCTGTACCATGGTGGAATGAAGACTGTAGTAAAGCAGTAAGTGAAAGAAATAAAGCGATGAAGAAAGCTAGAAAATCTGTATTGTTCAGTGAGTACATTAATTATAAGAGAGCACAGGCAGTAGTGAGGAGAGAGGTAAGAAAAGCAAAAAGAAACTACTGAAGAGGTTTTTGTAATAGAATAGGGAAAGATATTGAAATTAGTGAAATTTGGAATATGATAAGGAAGATGGGAGGGATTTAGAGAAATATCAATATACCAGTATTAGTGAGTAATGGAAAAAATAGCAATAAAAGATAGTGATAAAGCAGAGATGTTAGTAGAGACTTTCATAAAGATGCACAGTAGTGATAATTTGTCAGAGAGTACGAGGAGGTATAGGGAACAAAGTTAGGGAGAAGTCTCATATACTGTATATGAAAAGAAGAATTCATCAGGAGGTATTCTAGGCACAAAGTTAAATTTATACGAGTTAAAGAGAGCACTTGTGTCAAGCGTACGTCTCCAGGCAAGGACGACATATGCTTTGAGATGATAATGCATTTATCTGACTTATCTTTGATTATGATTATAAGATTTAAAAATAATTTATGGGAATCAGGGAATCTGCCTGCAGATTGGAAGCATGGGGTAGTAATGCCTATAGCCAAACCAGGGAAAGACGACTCTCAGCCAATTACCTATAGACCTATTGTGCTGACATCAAATGTATGTTAAGTAATGGAACGAATGGTAATGAATAGATTGACTTATGTTATTAAAAGCAGAAACATTTTTTTTCAGAGTGGATTTAGAAAAGGGAGAAATACGATGGATGCAAAATTGTGTTTGGAATCTGAAATTCGAAAAGCTCGAATGAATAAAGAAGTACTAGTGGGAGTGTTTTTTGATGTAGAAAAAGCCTATGATATGCTGTGGAAAGAAGGGCTCTTGATGAAACTGGAAAGCTTGAAAATTGACGGAAGGATGTATAACTGTATTATGAGTTTCTTATTTGGAAGAACGATTCAAGTAAGAGTAGGGACTGCTTTATCTCAGATCCTTCCAATTGAGAATTGACCTCCCCAGGGAAGTGTGTGCAGACCTATTCTTAATAATTTAATGATTAATGACATCTATCTTACTGTAGATAATGGAATAGTAAGGTCATTATACGCTGACGATGAAGCACTATGGAAAAGGGGGCGAAATGCTCTATTTGTAGAAAATAAGATTCAAAAAGCAGTAAACAAGGTGGAGACTTGAGCAAATAATTGGGGTTTTCGATTTTCTGTGGCAAAAACGCAAGTGGTGTGCTTTTCAAAAAAGAAGATTATTTCAAGCTTGAATATTAAAATGTACGAGTATAAGTTGGAACAAGTAAATGTAGTAAGGTTTTTGGGAATGTGGATGGATTCTAAGTAAAATTGGACATACTGCATTAAATGAATCGGGAGAATTTGACAAGTATGGAGAATTGGAAACAGTGAGGCACATTCTTAAAAAAGTGTCCTGCATATGAAAGGGACAGATTTCAGTTAATTCAGGAATTAGGGTGGATAGGAGTATACAACATTTCTCTAAAGGTACTGTTGGGAAGCCAGTATGGGCAATCGAGAACTCCAAAATTGTTATTTAAATACAGAAAAAATACAGGAACAATAGACAGAATTTAGGTTTTAATTTCCCTTTTTTTTTTTTTTTACAGAAAAAATACAGGAACAATAGACAGAATTTAGGTTTTAATTTCCCTTTTTTTTTTTTTTTTTTTTTTTTTTTTTCCCCTCCCCTCTTCCTTCCAAATGTTCTCTCCACACTCCAGATCAGTAGGTGGCGGTAATGCACCTTTTTGTTGGTCTGCCAAACCGCCATAAAACACCACAAGAATAATAATAAGAAACCTCGAGGCCAGATTATCTCACTGGCTTCCTAAATCACTGAGAATACTCGACACTGTGTCTGCACTGGATTCTGTTCTTGTTCTTGTTCTTGTTATTGACTCTGATTCCTGCTCTGCCTCGGTTTTCTGGTTTGAACTCTAGGCTGGTTTTCAGTTTGTGTTTCTGATCTGCACTATATTGCTCTGTTTGTCTGCTCTTGGATTTTGGACTGTTTAGAATATCTGATTTAGGTTTTCCTGCATTGCTCTGGCTCCTGGCTCTTGTAATCATGGACTTTGTTTTGCCTTGCCTGTGTCTTTATTAAAGCCTGCTTTCTATTACCCCTGTGGCATCCTGCATTAGGGTCCCCACTCACCCAGACCCCCACGCCCCCTGACAGAATAAGTTTGTGTAATGAAACATGATTGGGTGCGAATATACAGTATGTTTAAGAGCAGATATAAATAAAATGTATGTGGTGTTTTTTTTTTTTATTTAAATTTTGTAGCGAATTTAGCTCGCAAAAAAGGAAATATTTATAAGTAATTATAATGGGTTGTAAGTACTCCTAAATATCTAAATTAAGTTGTTAAGTTGATGGTAATTAAATTAACATTATAATTATAATAAATATAATTGGTCTGTTCTTCACCAAACAGACAGTATAATATTTTATTAATTCTATAAATGAGGTATCTCCCTGGCCAAGAAAGTCGCCACCCCCCTTTACTTTATACTGTACAATTAATAGAGCATGTAGTTCAGATCGAATGTTTCAGGAAACTTGAAATGTGAGCGGCACTTAGAGACAATTACTTATGGAAAATACGCCGTTTAATGAATGAGACAAACACAACATAAAACTAACTACACAAACAAACAAAAAAGAAATAAAGAAAATAAAAATAAACAAAAGTAAAAAAAAAATGAAAAAGGAAGAGGGGGGGAAAGAAGAAAAGAGAGAAAGAAAGGAATAGAATGGCAAGCTTAATCTTCAAAATTAACCACAACCTGAACGAGAATCATCAAGGAATACAAATTCACCTTAAAATTATGGAGCTCAAGCTTAAACAGACATTAAAATTGGTTGGTAAAACGATTACTTGCATTTGCTTGTTGCACAAGAGTCCGGATGCTGTAGACAAAGGAATCTTTAAAGAGTTGGTTAGGAGGGAGTCAGATGTTCTTCCAGGTTCTCCTGAAGATCAGAGCAGATGTTGTTCTTGAAGGGTTTGAAATCTTGTCTTGTAGAGTCGCTGCTGGTCTTTTCTAAGCGTCCGACTCTCCGGGCCTTCGGGCCCCTCGGCGTCCGGGCCTCCGGGCCCCTCGGCGTCCGGGCCTCCGATCCTTTCTGATTGAGCCGAGCGAGCGAGTGAGGGAGCTAAGCTGAGCCAGCTTCAAATAGTTGGGTTTAAGACAATTTTAATTAACCCCACCCATATTTGGGGGTATGGCCAATGCTATGGCCTGAAATTTTGTAACTTTCTTTGTTAATGCGTTTGTGGGCATGGTTTCCGGGTTTTATTTGCTTTGGAGAACTTAAAGTTTTATCCAAAGTGTATCAAGACAGTTTGGTTCATATTCATTAACAAATAAAATGCACCCTTGTTTGGAAAATAAGGGACAGATAATTTTGTGATCATTTTGATATTAAACATGAACAGAAAATTCACCATTAAAACAGGGGTACATTAACATACCAGGACCAGTATTTAAGGTATAACTGATGTTAATACAATGTTATATTCTGGTATATAAAATGCACCCTTGTTAGAAAGGTAAAGAGCAGATAATTTTATATCAACTTTGACATCAGGCCGTAAAAGAAAAGACAGCATTAAAGTGGAGGTACATTAATAAACCTTTAGAGTGTAAATATTGTTGAGGTAGAGTTAAACACTCAGCTTATTTACAGGAGAAGATACATAAAAGATGTATGTTTGTGTCATGTATTGTGGAACATTTAATTTAATATTTAATTAATAAAAGAATGCTTCCTTGTGGTGTGTGTGTGTCTGTGTGTGTGTCACAGTTTCGAGAGTGAATTGTTTTATGGTTTGAGGGTCCCTGTAAAGTCAACCAGAGAGGCCTGGGGGTTATCTGCCTGTCGGGGTGGTGTATGTGTGTGTGTGAGTGTGTACTGTGTAAGGTATAGAGACTGGCTTGTGTTATCAGTTGAATGCTGCTTTGAAGTCAGCTGGAGAGGTCAGGGTTTGTCCTGCTTTGTGTCTTCTGGGGTGGGGGTATGGCACTGTGGTATACAAACCCCCAATAAAAGTGTAAGCTGTAGTCTTCATCCTTTGATTGAAATGCAGATGTCAAGTGTAAATGCCTGGGACATAAATTCTAAATGGCCCATGCCCAGACGCTACAGTTTTTTGATATGTAATTGTAAATATGATCTTTTATTAACATCGTTATAGCAAAGCTACTCCATAAAATGTTTACTATTGATGATTAACCATTTCCAGCAGCATGATTATTTACTATCCAGATGACTGTATGTAGAGAAGGAGCTTTTCAGTCTCTTTTATTTACTGAGGGAGTTGTGATGGACCAGGCAGTGAACCTTTTAAATGCAATATTTCTCAGATTGGTTCACACCTTTTTATTTTGATACACAGTGAGTTTTTTACTATTAGCTCTGGTTATTGACTGATATTTTGGATTGTTGAGTAAAATGCTTTTGCCATCTGCCGCTAACAGCATATTATGTGTATGAGGGTGGTGTCTTGCTATTATTCCATACGTTCCACAGTAATTCCTCATTCCATAATTCTCTCAAAAAAATGTTTATAAAATCTTACATATGGGTCTTAGTACGCCTAAGTTCTTCCACTAAGCGAAGAAATTTTGCAATAAAGCAGTGGTGGACGATCAGGGACAACAAAGCCTTTTCTGCTGGCCTAAACACTATCAGAAGCAACCTAAATTCTAACATTTGTTCCATGAAATTTTATTAATTTATTCCCAACAGTTTATTCTCTTTATTTCATAGCCTTTCTCTTGGCTGCACTGATTCCAGTACGTGTATGTGGATGTTTTTGTCCAATCAGATTTCAACTTCTATGTGCTGCCATGTCAATCTAATCTGCCCAGGTCCTGCAAAGTCTGTACTGCTGGCCTTTTTACCTTAGTCTTAATAAGAAATAAATCTGTTTCTTTAACCAATCAGATTTCAAATTTGCCTCACAGTGCATCTAGCTGGCCCAGAATAACGTCATCATTTGTGTCAGCATTTTTCCATCCTCTGATTGGTTGGTCAGAGAAAAACTGTTACAACAAAGTTTGACTGGCAAAACAGTTGTGTAACATGCTACACACATTAATACATCCGAGGTAGACTTTTTTATGCCTATGGAGGAAGAGAAATTAATTTGGTCTCAGACATTCCTAAAAATCCACTTTGAAGAAAAGCTAGACATCATGAGAGGAGGTCAGCCAACCCAGAAGCTAGCTAGTGTGTCTCATCCCGGGGAAGGGTTGTTTCACCACTACCAGACCAGTGAATACGAGTGGAACCACTGGCTTGCAGCTTCTGGGGAGCGGTGCTATATTGAGTTTTTGTATTGTATTGGTTCTATAATTGCGACGTGATAGTGGTGGTATTAAGACGTGTATTAAGTCGGGTAAATCTCCACCAAAGGCCCAGGTACCAAATGCACGGCCTGCCGCTGCAATAAAGATCTACTTGTTGAAACGTAAATAAATAATAAAATAAAGCTTTAGGTAGAAAATTTAAGCCATACAGTGATTTTCAACATTGAAACCAATATAAAATGAAGATATAATAAGATAATTTTAGGTATTTTGGGGAAGTTAAACCGAACATTATTTCTATAAATTAGGGTTGCACAAGCCAGTGCACTCATATTGTTATGAAGGGCATCCTGTGTGAAACGTGCCAAATAAAAAATGCAGATCACGACCCAGAATTTCATATCCGATTGGTCGAGGCCCGGAATACCATTAGCCAACAAGGTACTGGTGGAAATTGGATGATTGTGAGAACAGCAATTACGTGGATGAACAGTGAAGATTCAGTTGTTTCGATGTTTAGGAGAGATGGCAGTGGAATTTTTTTTTTTTCTTTTTCTTTCAAACATTCTATTTGAAAAGGCATTGAGAATTGTACACTCATGACCATATAATTCCTCTAAAAAACTAAACTTTACAAATCTGTTAGAGAACAAGAGAAAATAACTTGGTACTATAACTTTTTCATGTGTTTCCACAAAAACAAAACACAAAAACAAAAAAAAAAAAAACGAAAAAAAAAGTCTACACACAGAAGTATGTAAACAAATGTAATATAAATAAATGATAAATAAAAAATGAAGGGGTTTAGTCAGGGGATAGACACTGCAAAGAATTAAAGTATACAAGAAATAGTTGCCATCTACTGGTACATTTTTCAAGTAGAACTCTAATAGAATATCTTATTTGTTTTTCTCATTTTAAAAGGACATGTTGTATTTAAGTCACTGAGCTGTAGTTGGTGGTTTAGGGGATTTCCAAAGGATTAAAAGATGCTGCCTGGCTATCAAATATGTGGAGGTCAAAATATTAAATATCTTTTTGTTGTACCGGATTAAAAATTGCTACAATTGGACAAACATCAATATTAATGTTAAATATTGCAGTCATGGTTTTTAAAGTAATCACACCAGCAAAAGAAGAACATGTGCCTTAGTTTACAAGGTGAATTATAACATCTGTCACAGCTGTCACAAGATTGTTAAACCAGATTCTGGAAGGTGAGATGATGCCTGAGGAATGGAGAAGTGAAGAAAAGAGTGCAGGCAGGGTGGAGTGGGTGGAGAAGAGTGGCAGGAGTGATTTGTGATAGTAGGGTATCTGCAAGAATGAAAGGGAAAGTTTATAGGACTGTGGTGAGACCTGAGATGTTGTATGGATTAGAGACAGTGGCATTGAGTAAAAGACAGAAGGTGGAGCTTGATGTAGCAGAGCTGAAGATGTTGAGGTTTTCTTTGGCAGTGACGAAGATGGACAGGATTAGAAATGAGTTTATTAGAGTAAAAGTGCATGTAGGACGTTTTTGGAGACAAGGTGAGTGAGGCACAATTGAGATGGTTTGGACATGTGCAGAGGAGGGACATGGGGTATATCGGTAGGAGAATGCTGAGGATGGAGCCACCAGGAAGGAGAAAATGAGAAAGACCAAGGAGGAGGTTTAATGGATGTGGTGAGGGAAGACATGCAGGGAGTTGGTTTAAAATTATATTGGACAATCTGCTGTGGGACTCCTAACGGGAGCAGCTGAAAGAAGATGATGAGATGAGTTCAAACCAAGTACAAATGCTTATAATTTTATCCAGCTATATAGTTAAACATACTATTATTATTTATTAGAGACTCCAAAAAAAAACAGTACTGGGGCCTACAGACTGTTACTTATTCTGCGTGTGTTTCTGCGTGTGTTTGTGTGTGTGTTTGTGTGTGTAGGTGTGTGTGTGTGTGTGTGTGTGTGTGTGTGTGTGTGTGTGTGTGTGTAAAATCTATGACTGCTCTGATTTGTGCTACTATGTTTTAGCTACATATTTTCATAACTTTTCTTTTCTTTTTGTATTTAAAGCCTCAAATTAACCTGATTTGTCAAGAATCTGACTGGCGTCACAAAATAAATATTAAGTAAAGGCAGTCACTCCCACATCTTTCTTCCTCTGCTATTATTCAAATAACAAGAATCATTTTACTGTACAAGAAATCTTTTCCTATTTATATATTACACAAACTTATTTTACTTTCACGATTTTACGTGTTTCGTTGTTGAGAACCACAGTAAGTTTATTATTTGATTACATTTCTAAATGGATACTGACTGTTGCAGGTTGTGGTACATGATATGACACTGTGTACAAAGCATTAAACTAACAATAATAAATGCAGTGACCTTCACACTTCAGTTCAAGATTTTATTTTATAGATTGTGTTGCTTATAAACTATAAAAACACAATGACATTTTTGTTATGTTTTTTAACTTTGTATCTAATTGCTGGATTAAGACACAAAAAAAATGTTGTAGAGTGAAAAGCAGCTCTGATGTCATCATTTTATATCAACAGAAAAACCAGAATTGACTGTGAGTGGGAATCCTCAGGGCTTCATCTACACTGGAGACAGTGTTACTCTGAGCTGTAATCTGCAGTCTACTGGATGGAGATTTTCCTGGTACAAAAGTGATCAGCATTCAACATCTCTGATAACTGAAGATACACACAGTAACACGCTCAGTGTAACAGGTTCTAATGTAGAACAAACAAGATACTACTGCACAGCAGGCAGAGGAACCTACATATCACAGTACAGTAATTCAGTCACAATTAAAGTGAGAGGTACATCATGTTTTCTACATTTTCACTGCAGACTTTAATTTAGTAAATCTATTTATTGTGTAGTAATTTATTCTAATAATAAATAAAAATGTGTGATTAGATAATATATTTAAATGTACTGTATATTTTGAAGCTTTTATTATCTTTATATAGCGAGACCAAAGCCTGTAGTAAAAATTCACCCAGCTGTGAATGTGTTCATTGGGGAAACTGTCACTCTCACATGTGACATACAGACTGAAGGATCCTGGAAGTATCACTGGAATAGAAGTAATGAAGAATTCAGTAACGCTGGAGAAAAGATGAACTACACAATCACTGATGTTAAAGACTCTAATAAAGGTCCTTATAGCTGTAAAGGAACTCAATCATCAGACCCAAAATACACACAGAGCAGTGATGCAGTTACACTGTCTGTAGCAGGTGAGTGTGTTTTATTTTACATACTGTGGGAAAATTATTTCATACAATACATAGATGTTGTGGGAAACTTTTAGCTGATGAACATTGCAAGCATTAGGATTATAGTTATATTCTATAGTGCTGTAAAAAAAAATACCCGCCTTGCTGATTTAAATTTTATTTTTGTGCATATTTGTTACACTTGAATGATTCAAATCATAATCCCTGATTAATGCCAGACCTGCTGAATCAAGAAAGCACTTAAATAGAACATGTCTGACAAAGTGAAGCATGCTAAATCTCAAAAATCAACACAATCGTGCCATGATCTAAAGAAATTCAAGAAAATAAAACATTGACGTATCAATTTTGAAAAGGTTACAAAGCCATTTATAAGATTCTTACAAATTTGGGAAATAAAGAACAGGACAAGAGTGAGAAGAACAAAGGGAGAGATTAGAAAAGGAACAGAGAAAAAAACAAAAAAGGGGGGAGAGTACATTTGAGAAAAAGTAAAGAAAAAAAATGATTAGAGAAAGAGATTTAAGAATTGGAAGGACTAGAATAAAGAAAAACTGTAAAGAAGTAAAAAAAAAGAGGAAGATGGGCAAAAAAAAAACAATACAAAGAAATGATGAACAAGAGTGACAGTAAGGAACAGAGTAGAGTGATGTAGAAGTAAACCCACCTTTGTATGAGGTAGAAGCTCAGCCAAAATCTGGCCAGCAATGACTTTCTTCTTCCTGATGGAGAAAACCCATTAAAGTTGTTAAAGTCTTTGTGAGGGCACATGATTTGATGGTGTACTTTTAAATGTGCAGTGTGCAGGTGAATTAAAGTAATCAGCCTAAGCACAATACCACCCCCACATGTCAAATCCTTAAGATCTGAATAAAGATTCATTGTCTGTTGTGTAATTCAGAAATAAACATTAATAGTAAATAGTAGTGATTGATGAATAATTTAGTCTACATCTGACAGAACATAAACAATTATATGTGATCTATTGTTGCTACCGAACAGGTTTTTTTCTTTACACAATGACTCTAATCACGATGAACAGTTTCATTAAATTTAGCTTTTTTGAAACAATAGAAAAGTAATTGTAAAATAAATTGTAATTGTTTAGATACAGCAAATATCATCAGTGAGACAGTAATATTGTGTTTCATTTGTGGGGTATAAATTCAAAACTTAAATTTGTGTTACTTTTTATGTTCCAGAAAAACCTAAACCTGAACTCACATCAGATCTTGCAGGAGCTGCTCTAACAGGAAACTCAGTGACTCTGTCCTGTACACTGAAGCTGCAGTCTGCTGGATGGAAGTTTTACTGGGAGAAAGAGACACAGAGCCGTGAGACTGAGACTAAGACAGATCTCTATATAATCAGATCAGTCAGTGTCTCTGATGGAGGTCAGTACTGGTGCAGAGCTGGAAGAGGAAACACAGTCTACTACACACACTACAGTGATGCACTCTGGGTAAATGTTATTGGTAAGAGACTTTTTGCTAAGTGATTCTGCACATCACTGAACATATAAACAACGTGAGCAGGTCACTTTATAGTAATATGTACACAACTAAATACAGAGATAGTGATAGTGATCTACAGATAGTGATTTTGTTATTGAGGGTAACACAGCTGAGCAGGACTGATGAGAGCTGAGCTGGAAATAAGTGAGTGTGAGTGAGTACGTACATTTTTGGCAGATACGTCTCAAACTGTTTTTGTCTGATTTATTCAGCAGCCCGTTGGTGCTTTTCTTAATTAACATTGCACTGATCCAATCACATCTTTAAACAACTCCCCTGTTGGGCTCTATGTTTGCGTGCAGCATCAGTGTGTATCTGTTTAATTAGAGAGATGAAGAAGAAACACAACGGAGGTGCAGAGAAATTGCATGAAAAAAGAAACAAAAAAGAATCATTCAGACAGACGCTGCAAAATATGTCAAAATGAGATGTTTTCTGCTGCAGCAGGACCTTCATCAGCTGCAGTTGCAGCACCGGCACACACAGTGAGGAGGATAAAGAGAGGGAGAGAGTTGAAGGAGAAGTGAGTGTAGAGCCTGCAGTAAGCAGAACTGCTTTTAGAACACTTAGGCTATGTAATAAGTGTAGATACCCCTCGATAAAACTGAGCCAAAAACACAAAATAATGGTGATGGTACTGAAATAAATTAATTGCACGCTTTTCTCTGCGACTACGTGAGTTTGGCTCGTTACATTTCTGTCTGTGAAAAACAGTATTCTTGTTTTGTTCATTATTTCTTATAGGTTGTAGAGTGAAAAGTGTATTCTCTCTCTCTCTCTCTCTCTCTCTCACACACACACACACACACACAGGATGCCTTCTCCGTGATCATGTGATCAACAATTTACGTTTTAAATTACACTTTTAGAAGTTTGTAATGTACCAACACTCACTCTTTACTGCTTATTATTATATGACTTTAGTGCTTTTATGGAATGAGAGTTGTGAACATATTTAAGGGTGGGTAGAGAGGGTCGTGTTTGTGATCGTATGTATAAAAATATGTCAGGGCCAATTTTTCTGTCTCCGTCCAGCCCTGGTGAAATTAACGAAGGTCCAGATAAATTTTAGAGACACTTGTGTGTGTGTGTGTGTGTGTGTGTGTGTGTGTGTGTGTGTGTGTGTGTGTGCCCAGACAGGCTGTGATGAGAGAATTTGTAGGTCAGAATTATGATTGTCTAGACATGTTTTAATTTATTAAGTATATATGTTAAAATAATTGTAGTTATTGCTAGTAGAATTGTGCGTCTCTACAATTTTTGTTGTTTGCTTGCTAATAATATTTTAATATTTCTAAAGATGGAGATTCAGCACAACAGAATTGTATCGATTCTACAATCAATTCAGCATCAATTCAGATATGAATAATTAAAATCATTTACCCAAATTGATCAAAATATTTATAGAATTGTAACCAGTTTTGGGGTTGAGTGAGTTTTTCACACTGTGATCGTTATTTACTTTATTAGTAATGATTGTTTAAATGATTCAGTCCAAGTCAGATGGAGCTTAAACATTTACATCTATTCACATTTACTGTATTACATTTTAAAAATGTTACTACTGATTTAAGTGATGGTCTTGCAAAATAATTCATGTAAATTGAATATTTTTATTTATTTATTTATTTTTTTTGTTTCTTTCTTTTTAGAGTCCCCTAAACCTGTGCTGAGTTTTGAGCCTGATAAACAGATGTTCAGAGGAGAGAAAGTGATGCTCAGGTGTGACCTACAGACAGAAGAAAACATTAAGTGGACATATGATTGGTTTCGGAATGATTATTCCTTCCACCCATACCAAACAACACAGGACTCGAGCTCCAGCTTAGATACAAACTATTACCCACACTATAACAGTGGTAAATACTCCTGCAGAGGGAGGAGAAGTGACTCTCACATCTCTAATATCAGTGATCCTGTTACACTCACTGTATCAGGTGAGTGTAAATTTATAAACTCTTATGCAGGTTATTGCTTTTGTTTATATGTAGAAAGTATCTTAATTTCAGCTTTAAATTTTTTTCTAATGTTTTTTTAATGAGCTACAGTACATTGTAACTCATAACTTTACAGTTTACTCATGAATTATGTACTTTTTTTGTATCTTAAAGCATTAATTTTGCTGGATTCCTGATTAAGACAATAATCACTACATATTAATTACTCTGGATGGATTTTTAATTTAATTAAATATATATTAAATATATTTTGCTTATGTAAAAGTCAAGCTGATTCTATTGTTATAATTCTGCATGTTTGAAATAAGATGAATGTTTCACAGTTGCTCCTTTACAGTAAAAGATCTGTATGTTTAGTTGAGTGAAGATCTTTAAATAGACAAATGATGAGTGCAGTTTGTGGTGCAGGTTGTTTCAAGTTTCCAACAGAAAATCACACACACACACACACACACACACACACACACACACACACACACACACACACACACACACACACACACACACACACACACACACACACACACACACACACACACACAGACAGCAAAGCCCCAAGATAAAGAGCTACTTACTAAATGTAACAATATGAAGACTCTAAGCAAGAAAAAGCAATAATTTCCCATATTGATAGGAGAAATTCAGGTAGCTCAGGTTCAGACTGTTCACCTTAGCATTAGAAATGTTCTGGATTTATTAGTATAATTAATTTGATAAATTTGGATTTTACAGAACTCTACAGGGAGTTTTATCATTTTTATCATTAATTCTTATTTATCAGATGAACTAGGACCTTATCAAAATTTCATAGCATTTATTAAGAATCCCAAAAACACTAAGAAAAAGGAAACAAGTATACATTCAAAACCCAGGAGCAAAGAGTCCAAAGGGAAATAAATCCACAAGCTAAAGAACGGAAAACTAACATTCAGAAGGAGCAAAATCCATGAAGAAAATACGGGTCGCAAAAACCAGCAAAGGCAAAATGTCTGCATTCGAAGAGCACAGGATGGAAAAAGCTGGTAAAAGAAAACAACAAAAATACAAATATAGTCTTTTTTTATGATTTCGAGAAAAATACAAATCTGTTATGCAGGACAAAACACTCCAAAGCTAGAAAGAAAAACCCCCTGGATCCTGACAGACATGGGCAAAAATGCAGTATGCAAACATTCAACAAGCAAAACAGACAAATAAACCCCCTAAACAATAGAGTAAATTGTAAATGTGTTCACTGTGGGAAGGATAAAGGTGTATCTTATCTCTTAGGCATCATATAGGATAAAAAAATGTTGCCTTAAATATCTTCAGGTGAAAAAATACTCATACTCATTTTTTTATAGTTTTGTAAATGACCACACAAGCTAGTTGTCATGTACAGATGTTTATTGTTAAAGCATATTTAAGATATAAGTAAAGTAATAAAAGTAATTTGTAAAACACAGTATTCAGTGTATTAGTTACAGTTTCACATACATTAAGTAAATATAGTAAGAGGAAAAGTAAAGGGATCTGATGGATGGATGAGCACAACTATAGTTAAATAAGGTTTTGGTGGATGAGATGTGCATTAAATGTTTTGTTTTAATGAATATGTAAATTAGGTGATGAAGGCAGACTGGGAAATAAAGAATGTTACATCTACTGAGTGTGTAGAGATTTATTACAGTGTATTTTCTTTATATACATGTAATGATGTACATTTTGCTGTTTGGTGGCAAAAATTATCATTTTTTTTATTGTTTATGAGTAAACAGTGTTTAAAAAACACAAACATTTCTAGACCCTCACTTCAATTTTCACTCTACATTAAATTTCTCGTTTGTTCTTCACATCACAGTCATGAATCACAATCTAAATAAAGATTCAGAAATATTTTAAAGTAGACATAAGTTGTGTGGCATCGACACAGAGAGTATTAATGTTTTACTGTAGAAGTGATTCATGTAGTAAAGACTTCACTTTCTAAACTTATATTTAATTTCTAACAGAAAAACCTAAACCTGAACTCACATCAGACCTTAAAGGAGCTGCACTGACAGGAAACTCAGTGACTCTGTACTGTACACTGAAGCTGCAGTCTGCTGGATGGAAGTTTTACTGGAACATAAAGAGCCGTGAGACTGAGACTGAAACACACTCCTACACCATCACATCTGTCAGTGTCTCTGATGGAGGTCAGTACAGGTGCAGGGCTGGAAGAGGAAACCCAGTCTACTACACACACTACAGTGATGCACTCTGGGTAACTGTTATTGGTGAGTAAGAGACTTTTTGTTAAATGAATCTGTGCAACACTGAATATATAAACAACATTTGGGCAGAATCACAATATAACAACATTTACACAAGTAAATACAGAAAACACATTAAATAATTATATAATTAAATTATTGTAAAGTATTATATTAATAAAGAGAGGCAGTGTGCACATGGCTGAACAGGACTGGTGTGAGATGAACTAAAAAACAAGTGGTATAACACTCATCTAGCTTTGGTAGAAAATGTCACCCAGTGTTGGAGAGTAATGAAGTAAATTTAATTCATCACTGAAGCTTTTTCACGCATCTCTACTTTACTGTAGTGTTTCCATTTGGGGAGACTTTTACTTTATATTAACTACATTTTAAAGTCAAATATCTTTTACTTAAACTCTTTTTTTTTTTTACTTAACTACATTTTGCTAAATCAGTTGTTCCTTTTATTAATGAGTAGATAAAACATTTAATTTTGATGTGTGAAGTTGGGAGTGAAGTTTTAACTCATTGAGGATTTACTGTGACTTTAAATAAGAGGCAGAAAAAATACAGAGAGAACAGCACACTGTGATTTGGAATCACGGAAAATGAGTGTGTGTGTGTGTGTGTGTGTGTGTGTGTGTGGGTGTGTGTGTGTGTGTGTGTGTGTGTGAGAGAGAGAGAGAGAGAGAGAGAGAGAGGCTACAATAAAAATTATAGCCTTAAAAAAATCATAGAACTTTAAAAACTTTTGTACATTTACTCAAGTGAAAGTCTAAAGGGACACTTTTACTGAAGTAATATTTTACCAACTCTACTTTTACTCAACTACATGGTTTGTACTTCACCCCCAGTGATGTCACCAAACTGTGATGCTCAGAGGCTGTAAAAGCCCTTCATCAATTCTACTATTTCAGAAACATTAAAATGTTTGAGTCGAGACCTGCCTGAGTGTGAACTTTTATACTGAACCACTGAGTGTAAGAGGCTGTAAAATCTGTACAGTGTGAGAGATTAGTGTGTGTATAAAGAGTTATGAATTGAGGAATTGTATGTATTTATACAAATGTGAAAACGAAAATTTACTGGTATCCCTTAAAAAATATAAATAATTGAATTATTGTGATGTTTTAGGCTTATTGTTATCTTTAAAATGTGCTTAAAAAAAAAAGAATGTAATTTATTCCATGAAGAGTGGAACAAACTACCTGTAGGCAGGTGCAGAAATCTCACTGAGAGCTACACAAATTGCATGTGTGCAGCGATGACTTGGGAAGGTTGTGGAACAAAATATTACTGTTATGGATCAAAAGCAAAGTAAAGTTTATATTGCTATGGAATAAATAATGATGAATGCCAATTACTTTCTTTGTCAGGATCTTTCGGGCACATTGTGCGCACTTCCGGTTTGTCGGCGGCCATCTTTCCGTTTTTCCGCGCCTTGCTGTATTTAAAGACTTTAGCTTTGGGCCAAATAATCTTTCCGTCTCCATAGTACCTGAGTATATTCTTACTGTCCTGCCTGAATCCTATTCCTGTTCCGCTCTCGTTTTTTAGTTTTTGTTCTGACTATGTTGCTCTTTTTGCCGGCTCTCTGAATCTTTGATTGTTTTCTGTTTTGGTGTTGTTTTTCCCTGCATCTCCCTGTTTGCCTGTGTTTCAGACCCTGGACTGTGATTTGGACTGTGTTTGTGCCTGTGCCCTGTTGCTCAGTGTGTCTTTAGTAAAGACTGTTTTCTCCTTAACTATGTTGTGTCCTGTATTTGGTTCCTCACATCCAGTCCTCACTCACTGAGTCACTCCCAAGCACTTCTGACAGAATAATCTGATTGTGTATCGTGTCCTGTAACTCCCTGACATTCTCCTTCACAATAACTTATAGATGAGAGAGAGAGAGAGAGAGAGAGAGAGAGAGAGAGAGAGAGAGAAAGCCATTTTGTTTTTACCTCTGCTTTCTTGTTCTATTGCTGAAGAGATTTAATTCCTAAAGCTGAATTGTCCTATCAAGAGATCTACAGGACAGTAACACACTGTAATTCAGAGAGGAATAAATAGTATAGATGTTATCACTACAGTAACCTGATTATTTTTTATGCTTTGTCAATTTTTTTAATTGTGATTACATTTACTTTACATCAGAAGAGATTGTCATGACAGAGTTTATTCATTTACATGTGAGCAGATTTACTGTACAGTATCTACACACTGATCTGTAAATGATCTTTTCAGTTTTAAAACATTAATAATGTACAGGTTTAAATGATTGAGTTGGAAATGTATTCATATACAATAACAGTGATTATTTTTAAATTTTTTCAGAGTCTCCTAAACCTGTGGTGATTATAAAGCCTGATACACAGGGGTTCAGAGGAGAAACTGTGATATTTAGGTGTGAAATACAGAGAGGAAGAGACACTGAGTGGAGATACGACTGGTATGAGGATGATAACACACTCGACCCAAAACACACAACACAGGAGTTCAGTATCAGCTCTGTTCCAGACTCTTCTAGAGGGAAATACACCTGCAGAGGGAGGAGACACAGTGACCATCAGATCTCAAAGACGAGTGATTCTGTTACTCTCACTGTATCAGGTGAGTGTGGTAATGTATATTATTGGTTATTTACTGTAGCTGAAGGTTTTCATTGGTTTCAGATTGATTTACAGATTTTATTGTGAGAAATAGTCTTATTATAATAGTTTTACTGTTCCTTTTTTACCCGTCAACATTTGATTTTTCACTTTTCCATATTAAAGTAACTGATTAATTTAATTAGCAAAGATTTGCTACCAATATCTACTATTTTTATAGTTTTTACAAATTTTTCTCCACTATTATTAAAATTGATAAGTAATTATCACTGATTCTTCACCGAATAGTCACCTGATTTTATTGTCACACTTTCAGTGATGTGGTTTTATAATGAAGAATTAAAAAACTTTTTAGTTTTTTTCAAGACAATAATATGTCAGTATGCTTCATTTTCTTTTTATTTAAGTATTTTTAAACATGTTAAAATTTTCTATTACATTATCTGTGGAAACTGTAGAGGTGTGTTTTGTATAAAACTTTTATTCCACTTTATATACACATAATGGTGGTTTGCAAATTTCTCTGATAAACACACAGTATTTTGGAATCTTTTATACATCCAACAAACTCTTTTCATAAACACTGCCTTCATGAACTAAAGTCTCAGTATCTTATTTTAATCAAACGTTTTCTCAGCCAGAGTCAGGAGGTAAAAGATACAGGAATAAAATCCTTGTGTATTTTAATTGTAAAAGTATTCTGCAGGTAAACTGAAGTAACATAGCTTATTTTATACTTTATCTTTTACAAACATAAAACAGGAAATAACAGTGAGAAATCATGTTAATAATGTGTAATCTACAAACCCAATTCCAAAAGTTGGGACACAAATTGTGTATAAAAAAGAATGCAATAATGTGGAAGTTTCAAATAATATTTTATTCAGAACACAACATAGAAGAGATATCAAATGTTTAAACTGAGAAAATGTATCATTTTATGGGAAAAACAAGTTGATATAAAATTTCATGGCATCAACACATCTCAAAAAAGTTGTGACAAGGCCATGTTTACCACTGTGTGGTGTCCCCTCTTCTTTTTATAACAGTCTGCAAATGTCTGAGGACTGAGGAGACAAGACAAGTTGCTCAAGTTTGTGAATAGGAATGTTGTCCCATTCTTGTCTAATAAAAGGCTTTTAGTTGCACAACTGTCTTAGGTCTTTGTTGCATCTTCCTCTTTATGATGCGCCAAATGTTTTCTATAGGTGAAAGATTTGGACTGCAGGCTGGTCATTTCAGTACCCTGATCCTTCTTTTACGCAGCAATGATGTAGGAATTGATGCAGTATATGGTCTGGCATTGTCATGTTGAAAAATGCAAGGCCTTCCCTGAAAGAGATGACATCTGGATGGGAGCATATTTGTTCTTGGTTCTTGGACTTGAATATACCTTTCAGCATTGATGGTGTCTTTCCAGATGTGTAAGCTGCTCATGCCACAGGCACTTATGCAAACCCATACCATCAGAGATGCAGGCTTCTGCATTGAGTGCTGATA
The DNA here is from genome assembly GCA_024362625.1 of Silurus asotus. Lineage (NCBI taxonomy): Eukaryota > Metazoa > Chordata > Actinopteri > Siluriformes > Siluridae > Silurus > Silurus asotus. The sequence continues at coordinate 43,954 of MU551524.1, forward strand.
ACAACTTGGGTTGTCCTTATTCTCTTTAGTCCAGATGACAGAGCATCCCAGTTTTCCAAAAAGTAAACATTTTGACCACTGAACAGTTTTCCACTTTGCCATAGTCCATTTTAAATGAGCCTTGTCCCAGGGAAAATGCCTGCGCTTCTGGATTATGTTTAGATATGGCTTCTTTTTTTGACCCATAGAGTTTTAGCCGGCAACGGCGAATGGCACGGTGGATTGTGTTCACCAACAATGTTTTCTGGAAGTATTCCTGAGCCCATGTAGTGATTTCCATTACAGTAGCATTCATGTATGTGATGCAGTGCCGTCTAAGGGCCCGAAGATCACGGGCATCCAGTATGGTTTTCCGGCCTTGACCCTTACGCACAGAGATTGTTCCAGATTCTGTAGCTTTGGATAATATTAAGTACTGTAGATGATGATAACTTCAATCTCCTCCAGCTGTTCCTTATATGTACATTTAACTTTTCTGGCCTCTTACTGCTACCTGTCCCAACTTTTTTGGAATGTGTAGCTATCATGAAATCCAAAATGAGCCAATATTTGGCATGACATTTGAAAATGTCTCACTTTCAACATGTGATATGCTATCTATATTTTATTGTGAATTACATATCCGTTTATGAGACTTGTAAATTATTGCATTCCTTTTTAATTCACAATTTGTCCAGTGTCCCAATTTTGGAATTAGGTTTGTACATAATAATAATAACAATCTACATAATGTAACAATTAAACGTCTACTTTGTATTATAATCAATTCTTTTAAACATATATTCTTTTCTATTTCTTTTTGTTTTTAACAATGGTGGACAAAGTACACAAAGCATGTGGTTGAGTAAACGTAGTGATACAGTGGGTAAAATCTGACTCTAGTAAAAGTAAAAGTGGGTCTTTAAATCTTCATTTGAGGAAAAGTACAAAAGTATTTGCCTTCAAATGTACATATTTGTACAACAGTTTATTTTAGCTTGAATGGCGCCTGGGTGAACCACACCATGACCCAACGTCTCCCCTATTAAACGGTTTCACTTTGAAAAGTTCCTCTCTGCTTCAGCTACTTTGACTGTATGAGTAAAACATATTATCAGAGCAATCCACAAATTTGTTTAGGGTGACATTAATAGATATGACCCTAAATGCATTTATTTTACAATTAGATTAATGCATCATTGTGCACAATTTATTAAACTCTCAGAACCAAGAGCCTACAACTATTTGGATAATTCTAGCCATAAGATACCTACAGCATCTATATCCTTATAATATGTCTTTCAAATGAGCTTTTTGGCTGCACTGGAGATTCCCCTTACTGACTTCATTTCAGGATCTATTCAGTACAATCACAGAAAATCTTTGACATCACCTCAAATAAAGTTAACCAAATCAATAAGTGCTATTTTCAGTAAAATACAACTAGACTAATTTAGCTGTAATTGTTTTGTTTCTACACACATTATGATGAACTACATTGGATCATTACAGATACAGCAAAAACTGTTTTCTTCCTCTTTTTGTAGAGGATTCTAATAAATCAATGTTGGTTAAAAATGATTCCTGTAAAATTTATTTTGTGTTTAACAGAAAAACCTGAACCTGAACTCACATCAGATCTTAAAGGAGCTGCACTGACTGGAAACTCAGTGACTCTGTACTGTACACTGAAGCTGCAGTCTGCTGGATGGAAGTTTTACTGGAGCAAAGACACACAGAGACGTGAGACTGAGACTGAAACAAATCACTACTTTATCAGATCAGTCAGTGTCTCTGATGGAGGTCAGTACAGATGCAGAGCTGGAAGAGGAAACCCAGTCTACTACACACACTACAGTGATGCACTCTGGGTAAATGTTACTGGTGAGTATGTGAATGAATTACACAGAACATGTTTACAGAAGATTTGGGTAGAAACACAGTAAATTATATTTACACTCCTACATACAGAGAACAAATAGATTTTACCCAGTATAAAGCTCGAGTGTGAATAAGTGAAGAAGAGAAGGATTGAACTTTTATACTGTACAGAAGAAATGTATGTCTGTGTTTCATGATTTAACTCTGGTACACTGCAGCATCACACACTGGAGTTTACTGGTGTCAGTCTGAATCTGGAGAACGCAGTGATTCTGTTAACATCACAGTACACAGTGAGTCTTCATCACTTCTTATCAGTAGAATTTAATATATAAACCAGACCAAACATAAAAATATATTCTTAATAATAGACATTTCATGATATTTCTAATATAAAATTCTGTTTACTCTCCTCTGCTGCAATCTATATAAATATTTGAAAATAATTGAGGAACTTAATATTTTACTGAACACAGTGTCAGTAGCTACTCCAGATAAACAATTACATTAAACATTTAAAGACACAAATCTCTGTTTCCTTCTGTAAGTCATTGTTATAATAACTGCATCATTGTAGTGGTGTTTCTATAACCTGAGTTAATGATGAAAGCTTTTACATACGGTATATGTTTCATTTACAGCTAGTTTTCATTTTACTGCCGTGTTCTTTTAATAACAAAATTGAATACTAGAATAATTTGTCATATTATTGCTATATTGCATATTAAACAAAAAGCTTAATAGCTTTCATTCAAATAACCAGTGATTTCCTACAGTGCAGTTTGTTGTAGATTTTAATGTCCATTGATTTGTTTTGGTCATGTGACCTCTTTCCTGTAGTCATTATTTATGATCCATACCAAGTTACTAAAGCAAAAAACATTAACTATAAATCCTTTACACTTCTGTCTCAGACACATGCTCAGATCATTTATTTAGCTTAGCACATGTTATTATAGCCTCCTAGTTACCTGATATAAAGTGTTCTTTATAGAGGATTCAGCATTTTGCAGCATTTAGAATTGAATATTATTATTTTGACTGCTATTTTCACATCTTCCACAATCTTCTGGTATTAAATATGGGGTTTTGTTTCTACAGCAGTGTCACATGGAACAGATCATTAGAGGTCTGCATGTTAAAATTATACTTTTACACACTTTATGTTTTTATTGCTGCTTTTCTCTTTCCTACAGATGGTGATGTGATCCTGGACAGTCCTGTCCATCCTGTAACTGAGGGAAATCCTCTGACTTTACACTGTTTATATCGAAACACAAACATTTTAACTAGTATTGATTTTTATAAAAATAATTCAATCATCCAGAATCAGACTACAGGAGTGATGACCATCAGCAGTGTCTCAAAGTCAGATGAAGGTTTCTACCACTGTAAACATCCAGAGAGAGGAGAGTCACCGAAAAGCTGGATTTCAGTCAGAGGTGGGAAAATTGTTTCTTCTTATATGAATTAGATTTGTAACAATTCGATTTCACTATGTAGTGTTTAAATAGATAATCAGGTTCCCTTCTTTTCACAGATTCACCTTCTTCAGCTACTGGTGTAATTATAGGACTGAGTTTGACTTTCACATTTGTCATCATAATGATCGTAATGATCATGTTGTTTCACCACAAAAAGAAAAAAGGTTTGATTTTCAGTATTTGTGTCTATAGCACAATAAGACACACAAAGCCTGTTGCCATGATGTATTTGCTATTTCAGATAAATAATGTTGCTTTTAGTGCTTTTTTTCCACATGTTTATGTTTCACTAATATTTTAACTCACACCACTGCTGTATTTTGTTGAGAAGATGCAGCATATCAGACTCCTTCTACAGTAAATCAGGACACCACTCAGCCTCCAGGTCAGTCTGTGATATCAATTAACACACATGATTTGTTTTTGACACGAGTTAATCTTTTCCTCTAAAGTTTTTTTTTTTACTATTTTAATAGCTGATGATAACGTCTATGAAAGTGCAGATGTAACAGCCACAGGTATGGACTATATAGAATTTTGTAGGTAAATATGAGACAAAGGCAATAATACATTGTAAACAATATTGTTGTACCTCTTTTTCTCTTCTAGATGTTTCTGCAGCTGGAACCAGCAGTATAATCAACTCACAGGCTCTCAATAGAAACCAGAAACAAAAGAGTAAGAATATTGCATGAACCTAATGTCAGATATACTGTTTTTAACTGCCTTTAGCAATTTCTATAGTAAATGTACAAGCATAGTTTTTCTATTAAGAAGTGTAATGATGCACAAAATTCAGTGCAATTGAGAATAGATGGTACTTTGATAAACATTACTTGAATAAAGAGGTGTAACGTACACATATTCATACCAGTGGCTTCCAGTTTGGTACAAACGTGTACAGAATGCAGTCCTTTTATATGGAAACATAGTTAAAATCTGAGTTCCTTCAGGAGTGTATTAAGTGGCGAACCACATGTTTGTTTGGTCTCCACCTCACACTCATTCTTTTATTATTATTAAAATTAAAAACTATACACAACAATGCCAGGAGAATAAAATAAGAAACTAGAGTTAGTGCAGTGTCACTGTGGCTACTCACGGTTTTGCGGATGCATAAAAACAGTAAAGAATCTCTAGTGATAGCGTTAGCCGCTAACCAGAAAGTGGCTTGTAGCCAAAGCTAGCACTGTGGACTCTCTAGTGTTTTATGTCCAGCTTCAAAAATTTCTCTTAAAGAGAGAAAATCCTGATAATTCCACATATTGAGGGTGTGAATGAATGAAGATTGGAAAGAATAAAGACATTTTTAAAGTTGCTGAAATAAGTAGAACAGTTAAGTAGATTGTGTCTTTAGAAAGTTAAATATTAAATGTTAAACATACACACGCACATGCGCACATGCGCGCACGCACACACACACACACACACACACGTGTAAAACACAGTAAATCTTAAAAAGGGGTCTAACAAATGTAAAATATTTCACAAAATTTTCCATTTATTAAAATCTATTTAATAAATTTAGTTTGTGACAATTTAATTGATTGTAATAAAAAAATAATTGATTTAATTAATTTAATAAAAAGTGTATTAAATTAATTTGATTAATTCTATATTGTTTTTATAAAATATTTTTATTATTTAACCAGACATTTTTTTACAAATTGTTTTAAAAATGTAAACTGTTGAGGTTCACTAATGTTATTAATAACAATAATAATAATAATATTATACGGAAATTATTTTTAAAAAAAGGTGTACAAACCGAACCTTGAATTTTGTGTACAGTTACACCACTAACTGAATAAGTGTATTTATTTTCATTGTATTTAAATATTCTACATTATAGAAGTGCAATAACTAAAATATAATAATGACCATGTTCAAATTATACAAAATAATAATAATAATAATAATAATAATAATAATAATAATAACCTGCTAAGAGTTTAAAAATGAAAGTTATAAGCAGGTACACTTTTTAAGCATGTATTTGTCTAAGCTGTTACTGATGTGGTTCACATGACGACCTGTAAGATGACTGACTGCGATTTTCTTATACTGCTGTCACATTGTGCAACATCACATACTGTAGCTGTAAGTGTAAGTTTTTGAACACAAAGTATACAAAAAATAAACCTCTTCATCATCACAGAAATGTCTTCAGCAAATAAAAAGCTGCCTGAATACAGCAGAAAGTTTGTAAAATGTAAACATACTGTGTCCATGTTTTATGTTATAATGCACTTGTATTATACTCACACTTTGGGATTTGGTCGACAATTTGCTGCACTTCAGGAACAAAATTTACCAGAATTCAAAAAGTGCTTTACTACAACAAATATTTCAGTTTTTATGGATTTCATCAGCTCCTGCTTGCTACTGCTTCTCCTTGAATTTTATTTATTATTATAATTTTGTATTTATTTAAAGTTTTTTACATCATTATATGCAGTACTTTTAGAACTTTAAGAAATAATTCTGATACTGACATAAATAATAAAACAACACTGTGTCTATGATCTTCTATAGATGCTGGTGCAGGACCAAGTGATGTGATTTATGCTGATATTGAAATGAAAAACCAAAAGAAACCAAAAAGGAAACAGGGTAGGACATTTTTTTTATACTGCAACATGGCCAAATTTTTTAATTTCATGTAACTTCAATTATTTTCTAGTTATTCATCTTAAAGCATAGTATACAGCAACATCCAATAATTGTTCAGGAACTACAGTGAAAATAATAGAATGTATAAAATGTAAATGATCAGTAAATGTGGAAATTCATTCAGGATAACATGAAAAGTGTTTTATCTTAGTGAATACTAAATCAGTTACTGTTGCCATTAGGAAAGAGCAGTAAGGGAGACGATACTGTGTACTCAGAACTGAAGCAAAACACAGATGAAGGTAAGATCTGCTCAAAGAAAATATATTCTCTCTCCAGATATTTACATTTGTGGCATTTTATCCAAAATCACTTGCAATGAGCTCATGTATACAACTGAATTTAGATTTGGACTGTGATTAATGTAAACACAATGGTTTAGGACTACAGTTTGCACTCGAGTCTCCATCAGTGAACAGTTATAACCTCAACTATAATGAATGGACATTTGGGGTCACCCAGATGAGGATGGGTTTCCTTCTGAATCTGGTTCCTCTTAAGGTTTCTTCCTCATACCAGCTCAGGGAGGTTTTCCTCACTACTGCTGCCACTGGCTCGGTTATTAGGGATAAACTTACATGGACTGCTTTATAAATAAAAATGTATATTTTTTATCTATTTACTTCTATTTTCTGCTTTGGGACGATGTTCACTGATAAACGTGTACTACAAATAAAATGAAATACAATTGAGCAGTTGAGGGTGAAGGTCCTGCTAAACAGCCCAGCAGTCGCAGCTTGATGGTGTTTAGAATTAAACCCCTTTATCAGAATACAACATCTTAACCACTGAGCTACCACTTCTCCAAAAGTATTGTCTTAGCAAACACAGAAATTTACCCTACATTCATTATTATGGCAGCTGCTTTTATAAAGACAGCATTACACAAAACCCAGAGTGGTGAACCAGTAACCAGAAGTGCAGCATTGCTAACTGCATTTCATTGGTCCTGTAATTGTACACTGCACATTGGCAGTAAAGTTGAAACTACTCTGATCTAATCTAATCTAATCTAATCTGATTAAATTTAAAAGATCCCCCTCTCTAAACATGCACTCTTCCAGTCACCCCTGTTCTCCAAGAAATGGACCATTCCAAGCTTCTCCCCTGAGTTTGGTGTAGAAAACAGGAAACAAAGTGAAAATGTGTCACTTGTGAAGTTCATAGCAGCCAAAAAGAGTAGTTTTAAGGTTTTAGGAGTTTATTGCTTGTGCCTGCAGCACACTGTAAGTAACTATGTATATAATTTGACTCCCTAAATGTATAAACTATAAGCTTTTCTGACAGTTTCTACATTTAATTTGTACAAAGAATTACATGTTCCCTAAATCACATTAGATTCCTTTAATGTCTCTTTATCAATGTACATTTATATCAGTATTCTAGTTATTTAAACACTGATATATTGTAGCACCTCCGTTAGTGCATAAGAGCTATACAGTTGTTTAGATATCCACAGGGCCTGCATGATGTGTGCATTGTATAAGTAGTTAACAATATTATATTTTTATATTTCTTTGTGGTAATTATTATTTCACTTAATAATTATATTGTCTTATATTCTGTAAATGCACATTGATGTGTGTATTTTATGTTTACAGAACCAAACACGCACGCACGCACGCATGCACAGATATGAGATATCATTCCTGTAACTGGACGTCCTTCAACAAATCTGGAATAACACCAACAATCCAAAGATTTTGGCCAAGATTAATATTGTAGAAATGAGAACTGAGACATGCAGTACTGTAGGTATCATAAAGACACTGTTTATAAGACATTATGTGGGGGGGAAGTAGCTCAGTGTTAAAGGCTCTGGGTTACTAACTGGAAAGTCAGTGGTTCACGGCCCAGTATCGCCAAGATGCCACTCTTGTGTGGCCATTGAACAAGACCCTTAACCCTCTGTGCTCCAGGGCTGCTGTATCATGGCTGACCCTGAAAGAAAGATTTCTACTATGCTGTTAAAAAATGTACATGTGACAAGTAAAATACACTTTTCTTTTTTTTTTTTTACTATTATCACTATTTTTGCATTAGATGATGAAAATATTAAGCTAAAATATCTCTGAGCCGCTCTGGTGGCTTAGTTTAGCAATTGCTAAGTTACATGTCAGTTTTTAGACTGAATGTATTTTCATCTTTCAGTTTAATTATAGTGCAAAAGATTTTAGTAATTTCACAAATGCACTTAAATGTGCTCAGTAATTAATTGGTGCAATAATTAACATACGTACAATGAAAATCATATAAATCAATAAATAAAATATGTGGAATTTGGCAGGAGCGTTTAGTTCAGTTTGGTTTACAGACATATTTTTTTATATATTTAATAAATTACATCCAGTAATAATTAGATCATTAATAACTAAATGATATAAAATGCCATTTTCCATAGGTCCATGAAGAAAGTCTAAAGTCTCCAATCAGGAATTGCTGAATCAGCTAAAGAACATGGTAAAGACATTATAGGAGGCATTACGTAGTTTCTGTATTTGTGTTCTTCTTTTTTCTAATCTGAACATTGTACAAACTCCTGATAGTGATATTAAAAGAGGAAGAGGGAAGAGGAAGCTGTGTTTATATCTAAATTCTTATATTTAACAATGTGACAGAATTAAACTCACATCAACTCAAGTTGTTAAACATTGGATCAGAATAATTTATAAATTGGCGGTGGATTAAGTGTTAATTGGTTGATTTTAATACTGATTAAACATTGTTAAACATTGGATCAGAATAATTTATAAATTGGCGGTGGATTAAGTGTTAATTGGTTGATTTTAATACTGATTTCATGCTCAGTTACAAAAAAATAATACAAATTAAGCTTATATTGTTTATGAACTCATTCAATTTTAGAGATTATATAGACGTTGTTTTGCAAGTTTCATTTATGTATGTTTGTGTTTATTTACTCATTTATGTTATTTGCCTGCAGCCTGTGAATATTGCTGCCATGAACTCAGCCTTTCAGAAAAAGCAGAACAAATCAAATTCTCTCCTTTTTTACTTTAAACAAACAAAAGTTTAAGTTACTCACCTCTTTAACTCAGCGCTGTTAGCTGCCATCAAAACCATGCGGTTATCGTCTCTTCGTTTTCACCAACGATTTGGATCAGAATTCACACACTACCGCATTCAGCTCATGTTCAAGACAATAAATCAATCTAACAAATGCCCCAGGGAGTTTCAACATCCTACTTGGAGCTCAAATCCCACCCATTTGGCTCTGAGCTCTGTTTATACCCAACTCATTGTAGAAGACAAATGCTATAAAAAGAGAATGGAACAGAGAAATGGAGCAGGCTAACAGTCTTGATAAAAAAATACAGAGGTACTCATTTACTGCTGCTGTTATTTGTTGCTTTTGTTCACAGCATTTGAATGAAATCCATCACTATGTTGTGAGCGAACTGATTGTGCAACCTGATGCTCGCGAGTCACGACAGAACAGATCCAGTGCGACTGTCCTGAAGCACTTCATTTAACTACACCATTTTCACATGAGGATTCTACAGATTTTGCTCACTGTGCTGATGTTTCACCTTCATCCGTATCACCAGTGTGTTTTCTTTTCACCTGCTTGTGCATCACTGTGGTACATCCAAATATCAGGTTCAGTTTTCTGAACCATTTCACCCTTTTTTTGGCCATGGCTAATATGCTGTTTGTTGTACAATAAAAAATGTATATCCTGGCAATCCTCTGGTCAAAAGAAAGAAAATGACTGATTCGCTTTCTGAAGTTCGGTTTTTCTGCAAAATTGTGTTGTGTCCAAATCCTACTTTTGTGAACAAAACCAGTCCAAAAGGATCTGAGGACCTTCACGTATCTCAAAAAAAATGGCTGTCATCAGCCAGTCAATTTTAAGCACCTACCACACAAGGTTAACGGTGGCAGATTGGAAAACCTCGGTGGGCATGTTTGACCCATGTCCTACAGGGCTTTAAGATTTTTTAAAGATATCACCACTTGGGGGCGATATCATGTTTTTCAAGTATGTGTTACGGGTACCGGGTTGTGGCGCCTGTAGACGACTGTAAAACACTGAAAAGTGGAGGACAAAAAGGATGTCACAGAAACTGTGGCTTGCCTTCATTACATTTTTCCCAGTTATCTTTTATGGACATGTTATTCACTGCACTGTCCATATTCACTGTCCTCTTAGACATACTGGAGTGTCTTTAAACCATGACATAAACCACTCAAACTCCAAAAATAAACACATTCTGTTACAACACCATTTTCACATCTCTACCTCATTTTCCAGATTAACATGCTGGTTACTTGCACCTTAAATGCACTTTTACACACACACCATTCAGTGTTTCTTGGACTACATGCTTCACAGCAACTTGTAAATAAAATAGCAGTTTTTATTGTCACCTTCTTAAAACTTGCAGAGCTTTGCTTATTAACTCTCTGTATTTTAACTCTTTTAACTAATATATTTTTTATATACTAACACACTAACATCATTTTATATTTAAACATCTCCTAACATCATTTTAAAGTAAAACCAAATCTCTATACATATAAAATAAAACAAAATGCAGGGAGTCTGATATCACATTTTGACAATATAAGCACGTGGCTTACACAAACCTCACGTGCCCACAGTAGGGCGGTGACGCGTTACCTTTGCTAAACAACATTAGCGCGGTGCCTTGCTACATTAGCATTAGCATTTATTTTATTAGCATCTATCCAGCCTTGTGGAAAAAACTCTTCACACCAACACCAAAAGTGTCTCTGAATGTTCACAAAGTCATAACAACACAATTTGTTAAGTTTGAAACAAATTACCCACCTGGAAAGTGGAGAAAAAAAGGATGACAGAAACTGTGGCTTGCCTTTATTACATTTTTCTCAGTTATGAGAGAAATTTCCGGTGATGCATAGGCAAACGAGTCCCATTGCCCCCCCCCTACAGGCGCAGAGGTATAATTGCATGTATGTGTTACTATTTTACATGTTATACAAAAAAAAAAAAGAGTGTATAATAAAAATAAACTACATAAAAACCAACTAATACACAATGTGGGCACACCTTCGTGGGCATCACATATGGTAAAAGTAAATGGTTTTAAAGTGGGCCGGGAGAAATATAATATATAAAAAATATTCTTATTGTTTATAATATACTTAATAGATATACAGTGGAACCTCGGGTTACGAACGCCCCGGCATACGTATAATTCAGGTTATGAATCGCAGTTCATAAAAAATGTTGCCTCTAGTTACGAGAAATTTTTTAGGATACGAGCGTTGCACACGGAAAATCGCAGGCAGGTTAGTTTTTTTACGTATCGCCACGTGTTCTCGCTGTGCTCTCGTGCAGCACATACACATCCGCTCGTCGCTCTAACAGTGTGGAATTACTGAACTTTAAATACTGTACGTATTCCTATCACCATGCCGCCAACAAAGTAGCCTGATGGAAATTCTCCTTCCAAACAATAACTCTCTCTCCCCCTGCTTCTACGGACGTCGTCTCCATCATGCACGCAGCGAGACTTCTTAAAGGTAAGGTACCATCTAAAGATTTATTTTTTATATGTTTATATGTTTTTATATGATACGATTTTAATATAACATATTAAAAGTAAATAATATTAGTGAATATTGGCGTTATTTTTTTTTTTAAGAAACACTTTTTGGGTGTCCAGAACGAATTACCGAAGTTTCTATTCATTCTTATGGGAAAATTTGTATCGGGATACGAGCTTTTCAGGTTAAGAGTAAAGTGATGGAACCAATTAAACTCGTAACCCGAGGTTCCACTGTATAAAATGCAGGAAGTCTGATATCACATTTTGACAATATAAGCACGTGGCTTACACAAACCTCACGTGCCCACAGTAGGGCGGTGACGCGTTACCTTTGCTAAACAACATTAGCGCGGTGCCTTGCTACATTAGCATTAGCATTTATTTTATTAGCATCTATCCAGCCTTGTGGAAAAAACTCTTCACACCAACACCAAAAGTGTCTCTGAATGTTCACAAAGTCATAACAACACATTTTGTTAAGTTTGAAACAAATTACCCACCTGAAAAGTGGAGAAAAAAAGGATGACAGAAACTGTGTCTTGCCTTTATTACATTTTTCTCAGTTATGAGAGAAATTTCCGGCGAGGCATAGGCAAACTAGTCCCATTGCCCCCCCCCTACAGGCGCAGAGGTATAATTGCATGTATGTGTTACTGTTTTACATGTTATACAAAAATAAATCTTGAAAAAAAAGAGTGTACAACAAAAATAAACTACATAAAAAACAACTAATACACAATGTGGGCACATCTTCGTGGGCATCACATATGGTAAGAGTAAATGGTTTTAGAGGGCCGGGTAAATATAATATATAAAAAATATTCTTATTGTTTATAATATACTTAATAGATATAGATGATATCCCACAATAAGAAAAAGTAAATTAAACAAAACAGTGAGAAAATGTGGAAATAAATAACTAGACACGATAAGCGGAGGGGGAGAGAAAACTCTTTTTTTGCTTCTCTCTATTACTATTGTACACTACGTATCCCTTAACTTTAATTTTTTACTTTTTATTCTTTGCTTATCTCGATTTCCATCACAATCTTTGCTTTTTGGCTTCGCTTCGCCATCTAGCAGCGACGTCTCGAGCTTGTACCTCAATTTTTTGCTTGTGTAACAAAGCAAAAAATCGACCGATTAACCGCTCGTATCTCGGAAAACTCGTACATTAATGCAGTCAGAGGTCAAGGTACCATAAATACTGTATGTATACAGTATATATACAGTATATATATGTATACACACACGTGTGGTGCTCAGAATTATTGCACTATTTAAGTAACATTCATTAAAACTATTTGTAAAATTTGCTTTTTATATCATTTTAAAAGTGGCATCATAACTTTATTAACTAGTTTTCAAAGACCAACATTACGTTAAAAAATATATATAAATAACTGCACCCAGTGTTTTTGTTTAGTGTTCAGTGAGAGAAATCTCTTCTGTTTTGCAAGTTTCCGAAAAATGAGCCCTCAAATATGTCAACTAACCTTAAAAAAAGAAAAATTGATGCAGAATGTAGAGAAATACAGATCCAGATCCTCACTTAGTTGACATATTTGAGGGCTAAGGGATCATTTCTTGGAAACTTGCATAAGTGCACTGATGACATTTATTAGGAAAAACAATAGTGACCTCCAAAATAAATGCCATGTAAATGTATTTTGTGTAGTGGGGCCCGTGCAGGCTCTGGTCATGGAACAGGAAGTTGACACTTTCTTGAGAAAGGCGGCCATCAAGGTGGTCCCTCTGTCAGACAGAGAGTCCGGGTTCTACCGCCGGTACTTCATAGTTCCCAAAAAGGACTCTAGATTAGAGTATGTTCCTAAGGTACCCTCAGCGGTCCCACAACCTGTTATGCTCCAGGCATTCTAGCCTCCTCCCTTTCAGGCCCCGGACCAGGGTAAGCTTAACTGACTGTGTCCAGTGCGACATATACGTCCACTGAACAGAACTGTGGAGGAAGTCGGAGAAGCTGTTCGTCTGCTATGGTCCTCCGAAGAGGGGTCTCCCTGCAAATAAGCAGATGCTCAGCAGATGGATTGTGGATGCTACCTCTTCCTCTTATGAGTCCTCTATTCTTCCCACTCCTTTCGGGGTCCTCTCGAAGTGTGGCTGCCTCTATGGCCTTGTCCTCTGAAGTTTCTCTCCAAGACATTTGTAACACTGTAGGCTGGTCCACCCTGCTGACCTCTGACAGGTTCTATAGCCTTGACCTCGGTGCCACCCCTTGTCCCTTTGTCCTTCACCCTAGCTGTGCCCTTTCACACTAGGCAGGGATTGGTCAGTCTGGCTTGATTGGAGTCTTGTTTCCAAAGCGTTTGGATGCAGCTCCAGTTCCTGAAAGGGAACATCTCCAGTTTACGTATGTAACCATGGTTCCCAGCGGGAACGAGATGCTGCGTCTCCATGCCACACCGCCTGCATCCCTGCAGTGCTGGTTTCACTCCATGTGCTTTTATGCTTCCTGGTTGTGATGTCACGTTTTCAATTGTACCGATTACACACATGTTTCAGAGCGTGACAACAGATCGTTCCCAAAGCATTTTGAGACAGCGTCTTGTTTTATCGGGAAACCATGGTTACATACACAACCTGGAGATGTTCACTTACTGCTGAATATATCCCACCTATTGTCAAGTGCCAGTATAATGAGATATTAAAAATGTTATACAACTTCTCCTGTCAGTGATTTTATTGTCATAGCTGATTGGTGTAAGGAAGGATTTTATGTGCCTACAATCAACAGTTAGTCTCTTGACTTCTTTCTGCTAAACATGTTTGTCGGTTTGCCTCAAACCTTAAATTATCTGCATGTTCCCCTGGAAATTTCTATTATTTTTAGAAGCACAATCATTTAAAGCTAAAATAAAACATTCTAATGTTTAATTTCCGGCCTGTTGCTATGAGCTGAATATTTTTTTGATTGCTTGCATGCTGCTCAGTTGCTGTTATACGTGTCAGCAAAATAAGACTTTTTTTTAAGCCTGAACACAAAATCTCTCTCTCTCTCTCTCTCTCTCTCTCTCTCTCTCTCTCTCTCTCTCTCTCTCTTTTTCTGTCTCTCTCTTTGTTTTTTCCAAGTGTAATATGTGCTTAAGAGAACAGGAAGTTTCAATAAGACTTTTTTTAAGCCTGCTAACACAAAATCTCTCTCTCTCTCTCTCTCTCTCTCTCTCTCTCTCTCTCTCTCTCTCTCTCTCTTTTTCTGTCTCTCTCTTTGTTTTTTCCAAGTGTAATATGTGCTTAAGAGAACAGGAAGTTTCGAGGCCACAACACAGACTGTTGTCACTTTGTCAGTCAGTGTGTCAGCCATTAATAGGACATGATGGAGCTTCATCCACTTTATCTGATGCTCTGTAAGTAAATTCTCTTTGTCTATCTTCATTGCAGTCATTTGTACTGTAGTGAATTACAATTTGATTTAACAGGCTACGATTCCTGATATCCGTATCTGTGTAATTATTTTATTTGTCTAATGCTAAGTTTGACATTAATTTTAAAACTAACACTAAATTCTCTCTTTTTTGAGGTTTTACATTAACTCAAATTATTTTATGAGTTAAATATTAAATATTCTATTTTTTTCTTTACATTTGCATCCTGGTGTTTCTCACATCTATAGAGCAGCTGATGATTTGAACTGTTTTTACACATTGTGATTTATATCTGTTTAGATTTTACCTTTTAAACTTTCTTTTAAATTTATTTGGATATTTTGTGAGAAGCAGTAAAATGCTGCAGGTTATAGACAGTGCCAAACAGACAGTGAGAATACAGAATACTGTGTGTGCAATTTATTTAAAAAAGGAATTGACTTTTTTTGAAATTGTATTAAACTTTAACTGTGTATGACACATGAGTGCAGGCTGCAAGACCAAGCACACATTTATTTTAAGATTTTTCACACTCTATTTTTTGTGATCACAAAAAAGTGTGATAACACACTGACACATAAGTGATAACAGGAAATAAACAGAACAGAATGTACTTCATGAATAAACAAACACTATACTTGTTAATGAATTGCTGTAGTATCAGATGTTAAAAAAATGTATGACTAGTGGAAAATATGCATTTTTGTCATGGTAACAGTAAAACTGCTTTGTATTGGGCCACATTTCATCGATTTTATTAATTTACTATAAATTCAGACCCTCAAGTGCTTTTTCCTTTAATTCATGTGTCCTTTTTTCTTTACTTTAGTGCTGACTGGAATCATCCACTGTACACAAACAGGTGATTAAAGTACATTACATTTAATAACAGTCTGTAATATGCATGCAAAAAGCTGTCCCTTTATTTGATCGATGATAAAGACAAGATCTTAAATTTGTAAGAAAAGTGGGGGGCATTTACATTTACATTTGCAGCATTTAGCAGACGCCCTTATCCAGAGCGACGTACAAAAGTGCTCTAGCAATGAATAAATCTACACTGGTACGCAAGATTACACACTTAATATAAATATAACTCTTGAATTCTACAAAGCAAACTTGGAAAGAGGTAAGTCTTCAGTCATCGCATGAAGATAGTCAGGGACTCTGCTGTACAGACATCTAGGGGAAGTTCATTTCACCACCTCAGTGCCAGAACAGAGAAGAGCCTTGAAGTATACTTACCTCTCATTCTGAGAGAAGGTGGTACTAGTCGAGCAGTGCTGGAGGATCTCAGACAGCATAGTGCAGTGCGAGATGTGATGAGGTCACTGAGGTAAGATGGTGCTGGTCCATTTTTGGCCTTGTACTCAAGCATCAGTGTTTTGAATCTGATACGTGCAGCTACTGGAAGCCAGTGAAGGGAGCAGAGCAGTGGGGTGGTGTGGGAGAACTTGGGCAGATTGAACACAAGTCGTGCAGCTGCGTTTTGGATCATTTGCAGTAGATGAATAGCGTTTAGGGGAAGACCTGCCAGCAGAGAGTTGCAGTAGTC
>MU551524.1:65985-76988 GCA_024362625.1 Silurus asotus
TTTTGCCAAAATGATTACTTACCTTCCAGATGACTATTTGCAGAGCATAAACTTTTCAGCCATGAAAAGGGTTCACACTGTTTCATTGATGCACTTTTAATTAAACTTTTACAAACTCACATCTGCTTTCTCTGCTTCATTATGTGACACGTTTATATGGTCATTTCTTTTGGTCATAACCAAAAGTTTTTTGACTCACCTATTGACTTCCAGACCAAGTGAAGACTGGCATAAGGATGTGTACTGATAGAGATGTACTTAGAGCCATGAGCAACATTTTAGAGATGAATGTTTGAGTGTGAATTATGGAATGTTGAGTTACTGTGCTGGGGAATGTGTGGAATCGTAGCAAGTCACCACCTTTACACAAAACTACATAACAAATGATGCAGCTCCATTATAACTACATATAATATATTCATATGTAGTTACAGAATGCAAGATGCTGTGAAGTTTTTTCACACATTCCCAAATAATGAAGTATTTGATGAACTTAAAATGAATAAGGTTCACTGAAATATACAGACTGTTACTTAGACCTTCTACTGAGTATGCAGAGATTCTACTGTTCTTATATTATTTTATTGATTGTTGGGGAAAAAAATAATAATAATAATTAAAACAACAACATATTTTCAATGTTTTCAAGGTTATATGTGTAGTGTTACTTTTTTTGGTCTCACTTTTTCCTAAATAATTAATAAATAATCCAAATATTTAATTATTTTGATTTTTTAAAATGTTATAAAAAAAAATTGACATAATTACACGGCAGTTATTATTTGACCACAACTTCGATCACAGTGATTTTAATTTGATATAGATATTATTATCCCATACTAGCTATTTTGTTAAACAATAGAAACGTATATATAAATTGAAATTGATTAGCTTCAGTGAATCTCATCACAGAGACTGTAATCATGTGTTTCATTAGTGGGGTAAAAACACTAAAAAACATTTTAAACTCTAAATTTCTGTTACATTTTTCTTGCAGGAAAACCTAAACCTGTACTCACATCAAACCTTCAGGAAGTTCTGACAGGAAACTCAGTGACTCTGAACTGTACACTGAATCTGCAGTCTAAAGGATGGAAGTTTTACTGGAGCAAACACACACAGAGACGTGAGACTGAGAGTAAAGAAAATCACTACTCAATCAGATCAGTTAGAGTCTCTGATGGAGGTCAGTACTGGTGCAGAGCTGGAAGAGGAAACCCAGTTTACTACACACACTACAGTGATGCACTTCCACTAAAAGTTACTGGTGAGTAAGAGACTTTCTGTTAATTGATTCTGTACAACACTGAACACAAACAGCATGTGAGCAGAGTCACAGTATAGTAATATTTACACACCTATATAAAGATAACTTTTATGTAAGTGATGTTGTTATTGAGGATAAAGGGACAGTGTGAGCACGACTGAGCAGCACTGATGTGAGGTGAAATGAAAACCAAGTGAGTGCGAGTGTAAAAAGACTGAGGTTCCAGTTAGAGAAAGTGTGTGTATGTGTGCATGTGCGTGCGTGTGCGTGTGTGTGTGTGCGTGTGCGTGCGCGTGTGTGTGCGTGCGTGCGTGTATACAGACATGTGATGAGAGAATGTGTAGGTCAGAATTATGGATTCCTATATATATGTAAAATATATTCAGAATATACAGAGTTATTTCTAGCACTATTTTGCATCTTTATACTTTTTGTTGTTGTTTACTTTAAATATTTTAATATTTCTAAAAATGAATAATCAGGAAAACAGAATTGCAAACATAAATTCAGACATGGATAATAAAAATCGTTCAACTAAATTGATTAACATTTCGGGACTGAGTCAGTTTTCCACACAGTGGGGTTTATATTTTATAGAGAATCCTAAAGCTGTGGTATTTATTGAGGCTGTTTTACAGGCATTTAAAGGAAATCACTTGTTTGTATTAATTACCTCTAAAGGCTGTGCAACAAAATATTATGTTATGGGTGCCATTATATTTGTTTATACCATTTTTAGTGGTTTACAATTATTTCAAATATTCAGCTGAAACAAAAATCAAATGTAAAAAATCTGATTTGTTACATATGAAAAAAATAATTATGGATGCGAATTACTTTCTTTTTCAGGTTTTTGGTTTTAAGTTAATTTAGGGAAAGTTGTAGGTTATTGTTTATGGATCAGTCATCATCAATACTTTTAGTTTATTGGCAGCAATTACAGCCTCGAATCTTTTTGGATATGTCGCAAGATTCTTCATTGCAAAACCTCTCAAGATCACTCAGGTTGGATGGGGAGTGTCAGTGCAAAGCCACTTTCGGTCTCTCCAGAAATGTTCAGTAGGATTAAGTCAGGACTTTGTCTGGGCCACACCAACATATTCACAGAATTGTCCCTAAGCCACTCTAATGTTGTCTTGGCCGTGTGCTTAAAATCATTGTCATGTAAGAAGGTGAATCTTCAGAACAAATTGAGGCCCTGAGCACTGTGGAACAGGTTTTTATTAAGGATATATCAGTATGTAGCTACAATCAGATTTCACTCTTCCATGACCAGTTGCCAAGTCCCTGTTGCACAAAAACAACTCGACAGCATGATGCTACCACCATCTTGCTTTACTTTTGGGATGGTTTTGGGCAGGTGATAAGCCGTGCCTGATTTCCTCCAGACATAAGGTTGAGAATTGAGGCCAAACAGTTCAATTTTGGTTTCATCAACTTAAGGTGCTTGTTGACTTCATGCAGGTTTACATGGAATTTGTTTGAGGAAAGTCTCCATCTAGCCACTCTGCCATAAATAACAGATTAGTGGAGGCCTGCAATGATAGTTGTCCTTCTTGAATCTCCACACAAATGTTTTTCAGAGCCTGTTTGTACCACACTTCTTAGATTTGAGAATTATGGAGGCCACTGTGTTCTTGGGAATCTTCAGTGCAGCAGCAATTGTTTTGTAGCCTTTTCCGTATCTGTGCCTCGTAACAATCCTGTCTCTGAGTTCAGCAGGCAGCTTCTCTAAGCTCATGGCTTGGTTTTTGCTCTGACATATGAAGCCTTTTACAGTAAGGTGTGAGCCTTTCCAAATCATGTCCAATCAGCATAATGTTCCACAGGTAGACTCCTGTCAAGGTGTAGTAACATCTCAGCAATAATATGTATGTGAATATGTATGTATTTGATAGAATTCTGTTCTCAATTTGCTATTATGTGGTACTGAGTGTAGATTAGTAAGAAAAAATAATGAATTTGAACAATTGTAGTATCAGACTGCAACATAATTTTAAAACAAAAGGACAAATGAAGGTGGAGAAGAAGCTGACTCACCTGAGATTCTGTGCTGATGTTGACAAATGCAACATACCCTGCCATATCCCAGATTCCAGAGGTGGATTGGGAGGTCACTCTAACACATGTGTCTCATTACATTTAAAGTGTTGAAAAAATGTATCTGTACTACTATTGTTGTGATTTCACCATGTGAAACCACAATGTGAATGTTTTTTCCTATTATCCTTTTGTATGATCCCTGAATGCATGGGATTCATCCAGAACTATACCATGTTAAGCCTAAATACAGAAAAGAAACAGAAAAATATAACAAACTGAAATCTGGCAGTGGTGAGGTACAAGAGAAATATAGACACGATAGCAACGACATTTAATGTTGTTTCACATCTTAACAGATTTATCAGATTTATATCCTTTAATAAAGATTTATTTTAATAATCATTAAATTTGCATATCCAAACTGTGTCACTAATCACCACAAGAGCCACTTGTCATGGATGTAAACCGAAAGCATTTAATTAACTTTACACTTCAAATGTTCTTTTAGATGCAGCATTTTATTTAGTTTGTGCATATTTTGTACATTTGGATAATGTTTGAAGAAAGATAATATTTAACTCAGTAAATTAAATCCCTACAAGCACTACAGCAGGGGGTTGATTTTCTCAACAAAAAGAATGAAAAAAGGCGTTTCCGGCCATGTGCAACAGCCAATCAGTGAAGAGACCTCTTACAGGGCCATGGCTATTTCTGTGCATTACAGAAACGATGGTCATTCTGGCCACTTGTGCACATACAAAATATCTCATTCTTTAACTGATGGCTTTTTACAAGCTAAAGTGAGAAAGTGTGAGCATTGCTGAAGGACTGGTGTAAAGTGAACTAGAAATCAAGTGGCACAACACTAAAACTGTTTTAATAATCTGCTCAGAGGCTATAAAGAGCTTTATAAAGTTACTGTTTCAGAAACAGGAGAATGTTTGAGTTGAGTGTGAATCAGTGAAGAGAACAAAGATCCAACTTTTATACTAAATCAATGTGTGTAAGAAACTGCAGAACCTGGAAGAATGAGATCAGTTAAAGAGTGTGATTATGGACTATTAAATTGTGTGTGTGTGTGTGTGTGTGTGTGTGTGTGTGTGTGTGTGTGTGTGTGTGTGTGTGTGTGCGTGTGTGCAATCATGCAATGAAAATGAATAGTCAGGAAACAGAATACAAACACTGCAAACATGAATCAAAGTAAAAAAAATATTTACATTTTATAGTAAGGTGATAAATGTTCAGTGTTGAGACACAGTGTGATCTACATTTACTTCATGAATAACACTTGACAAAAATGTCTCAGTTTCACCTCTGAAAAAGCTTTAACATTTATTTACAGTTCAGCAGATATTCTGTATTTCATATTAAAATGTTACTTATTTAAATAATGGTGTTGGGATTTAACTCGTACATAACAATACATTTTTATTTTACAGAGAGTCCTAAACCTGTGGTGAAAATACAGCCTGATACACACGTGTTCATGAACGAGAGAGTGACTTTCAGATGTGAATTTCAGGGAGGAGGAGACTCAGTGTGGATATATGACTGGTATAGGGATGATAAAATATTCTACCCAGACCACCCACACCACCCATACCCCACAACACAGGAGTTCAGCATCAGCTATATTACACACTCGTATAAAGGGAAATACACCTGCAGTGGGAGGAGACACAGTGACAATCAGATCTCAAAGACAAGTGATTCTGTTACTCTCACTGTATCAGGTGAGTTTGTGATTACTTTTTGTTATTTTCACACACAATGATTTCAATAGAAATGTTTGATTTGTGCAGATTGTTTAAATGAGCTACACTGAATCTGAGTCTCATTATAACATTACAGTTTCCTCCTGTCTGTTTAGTTTTCACTGTTCTGTCTTAAAGCCTCACATTTCCTTGATTACTGAAAAAGACAGGATTCATTAAAAAGTGTTAACTGTCTAAATGGTGGAATGTCATTTTGCATTTAATGTTATTTTTAATGATTAGAAAATTAATTATATTTATGAAAAAAAAAATGTTTTTCACCTAATATTCAGACTGATCCTGCTGTCATGATCTTAGTTTCGTAGTTTGTACTGTCAAGTTTCACTGTTGTACCTTCACAGTAAAGATCTGTAACTTCAGTGAACATGAGTGAAATGAGCTTTTAAATAGGTATTGATGAATGCAGTTTGTAGTACAGAATACTTTACAGTAACCTGTTACAGGCTATTTACTTTCTATTTGAATGAAAAAATGCATTTGTTCATAAAAGAAAAAGATTTGAAAAATGAAACACAGGGTGCAAAGATAAAAGCAGCTCTGATTTCCACATCATTTCATATCAACAGTAAAACCCACACTGACTGTGAGTGTGAAACCTCAGAGCTCCATCTACACTGGAGACACAGTTACTCTGAACTGTAATCTGCAGTCTACTGGATGGAGATTTTCCTGGTATAAAGGTTACTGGAGTTCACCTGAACCCCAAAATACCAACCCACTCAGTGTGAGAATCTCTAATGTAGGACCAACAACATACTACTGCAAAGCACTCAGGGGAAACTACGAGTCAGAGTTCAGTGCTGCAGCTACAGTTACAGTTAAAGGTACGTCATGTTTTCTACATTTCAAGTCTATAAAAATAACACTTTATTATTGGAACTGTGCAATTACATCATTTATTTGATTTATGTTTACATTTACTGATATTTTTATTACCTTTTTATAGCGAGACCAAAGCCTGTAGTGAAAATACACCCAGCTGTGAATGTGTTCATTGGGGAAACTGTCACTCTCACATGTGACATACAGACTGGAGGATCCTGGAAGTATCACTGGTATAGAAGTAATGAAGAAATCAGAGCTGCTGCAGGAGAGAAGACCTACACAATCACTGATGTTAAAGACTCTAATAAAGGTGCTTATAGATGTGAAGGAACTCAATCATCAGACCCAAAATACACACAGAGCAGTGATGCAGTTACACTGTCTGTAGCAGGTGAGTGTGTTTTATATCACATATTGTCAGTTCCATTTTTAAAGTGTCTACATGGATTTTTCACAGAGAGAGAGAACTTTATCACAGGCCACTACAGCATTTCAGCTTAAATATTAAAGCTGCAAGCAGCGATGTGCGGGCCCTCGCCGGGCTCACCGCCACCCGGTGGCCTGAAGAAAACAGTGAACAGTGGGGCGAGGTGCATGTAAGCGAGTAAAGCATGGAGAATTATGGCAGAGTCATTTCAAAGTGCCACTCTTCTTGTTGCCAGCAGGTGGCGCTATGACTATAACTAAATATGCAAAGGTAGATCTGTTTAGATCAGGAGTCTTATCAATCATGTGAAGTTTGGGGCAGATTGGACATTGTATGTCCAAGTCGAAATTTGTCCGACCACCATGGACACGCCCTTTCACGAAAACTCTAGATCTTCGCAATGTAACATTGCAAAGGCCTTTAGATTGTGCCTACCAAATTTGGTGTTGATCTGAACAAATCTCTAGGAGAAGTTCGTTAAAATACGACATGTGCGAATGGCAAAATCGACCAAAAATGTGCTCGTACAATTAAAAATACCCGACTTCCTGTTGGGTGTCGGATTTCGTACCAAAAGACTTTTTTGTAGGTCTTAGTGTGTTACATGTGTGTACCGATTTTCAGATATGTACATAAAACATAGCTCGAGCCACACACCGTTGAACGTGCATAGGTGGCGCTACTAAACCGGTTCTGCCACATCCACTTTCAAGGAACATGGCGTACCTAATCTTTCGACTTTGTTCGCTGTGTACGCAAAGTTTCGTGAGTTTTCAATGAAAAAAAATGCAAATAATAAATATAGCTGCAAGCAGCGATGGCGGGCCCTCGCACATTTGCGTATCGCTTTACGGTGCCCCCCAGAAAACAATGCACAGTGTGCAAGTGCATCAAGTGGGTAAATATCAGTGGACTATTTTATGTTGTTACTGACCCATTTGGGGACTGTCAGTAAAAGAAACCCCACATTTTAGACAAACAGGGGCGCTAGTGGGCCACTTAAGAGACACACCCTTGTCCGACCTTTTTGGACACACTTAACAGCCGACAAATGTGATGTATGTGTCAAATTTCAAGTTAATCTAAGCACGCCAAAAGCCTTAAATATCCCTGAAATAAAATGTACGTTTGACGCATTTCCATGAGAACAGCGTTCGAGATATCAAAAATCACTTTGCAAATTATCATCTACAATGTCTCGCCATCATTTTGATTATGTTTGGTGGCAATCGCATGAATTCCCTAGGAGGAGTATTTAAAAGTTCACCACATGCACTTATGAAACCATCCAAAATGGCTGACTTCCTGTTGGGCAGAGCTAATAGGTTTGATTGTAAAAGTTGTTCGGGTTGATGAGATCTGAATGCCTACCAACTCTCGTTCATGTGCGTACATGTTTGCCTGATCTGTGCACCAATATTTGTTTTTACATTACAGGCGGCGCTACAGAGCCCTATTGCCACGCCTATGTTCCACCTTTTGACCGGTCCTAATGGCAGACGATTTTGACGTCTGTGCCAAATCTCCGGTGTTTTCGAGCATGTTAAGGCACACAAAGTGCATGCCAAATGCTTAAATATGCCTGAAATAAAAGTAAAGTTTGACGCATTGCCATGGGAACGGTGTTCGAGATATTAAAAATCTCTTCGCAATTTATTATCTACAATGTCTCAGCATCATGTTGATTATGTTTGGTGTCAATCGCATGAATATCCTAGGAGGAGTATTTAAAAGTTTACCACATGCAACTGTCAAAAAATCCACCTTTTGTGACTGACACACTTCCTGGCGCCTGTTGGTGGCGCTATGTCCGAGATTCACAATAGGCACATCGATGCGATCGGGATCCTTGGCCGAACATACACACCGCTTGTCGTCCGAATAAGACATTTTTTGCTTTAGATATTAAACACTTCCTGTTCTCCGAATTTGGCATAAATTTGTCGCCTCGCCACGGCAGCACCGTTCGAGATATCAAAAATCCCTTCGCAATTTAGCAAGTCCAATGTCTCGGCATCATGTTTGCCACGTTTGGTGTCAATCGCATGAATTTCCTAGTAGGAGTATTTAAAAGTTCACCGGATGCACTTATAAAACAAACCAAAATGGCTGACTTCCTGTTGGGCGTAGCTCATAGTTTAGAGGGTGAAAGTTGTTCGGGTCGATGAGATCTATATGTGTACCAACTCTCGTACTTGTGTGAACATAATTGCCCGATCTGTGCACGAATGTTTGTTTTTTAATTACAGGGGGGCGCTACAGAGCCCCCCTGCCACGCCTGTATACCAGCCTTTGTCCCGCTCTAGTGACAAAGGACTCTGACGTGTGTGCCAAATTTCAAGAGTTTTCGAGTATGTTAAGGGACCTCTAATGACCAATGTGTGTAAAAAAAAAAAAAAACAATAAAAAAAATAATAATAATAATAAATTCTAAGGAAAACAATAGGGCTTCGCACCTCTGGTGCAGGCCATTCTGGCCTGCTCCTCGGTGCTCGGGCCCTAATAATAATAAATAAACGACACAAAAACAATAGGGTCCTACGCACCTTTGGTGCTCGGGCCCTAATAAAATGTTCAATTATCCCTTATGCGCACGCACACACACACACACACACACACACACACACACATCTACAGTATTGCCTTCACAGTTTCTCTTCTCTATTAAGTTACACTATAAAATTATTTCCAACCTGTTTTTATAAAATTCTAACATTTCCACCATTATTTAGAAAAGTTATTCATCTCTTACCTGTTTTAATGAAATTCATGTGAAAATATGCCTACAAATCTAAGTTCATTTGATATATGTTGTGTTTTACAAATCAGTAAATGTTGTGTGATCTGTTAACTTTTTTAGTTTCAGAAACATTCTGGATTGTGTCTTTTTTTGTCCATGCTTGTTGTGTTTTGTTTGTTTGTTTGTTTCCTTGCTGTGACACACTACCCAATGTAATTGATGTTTAGGCAAAACACAAAGGTTTGTGTACATGTGTGTGGTGTTAAAAAAAAGGTTGTGTATGGCAGAGCTGTTGTTTCTAGTATTTTTTGTTTTCTTTTTTTATTTGTATTTTTTTTATTCCTCTTATAAGTTTAATTAATTGATAGTCAGTTATTCCTTGTGTGAGTGTGAATCTTTTACTTTCAGACTCATTGTTTCTTAAGATCAGTAGTCAAGAAAACTTTTAATCAGAAATGAATCAATAGTAAAAAAGAAGTCATATCCGTCATGATGCACAAAAATAACTGGCGCATTTTGTGTCATTTTGTGCCGGTATTAAATTCTGGTTTGTGATCTGCATATTTGATTTGGCACGTTTTACCCTCCCCATTTATCCGGGCTTGGGACCGGCACTAAGAGAGCACTGGCTTATGCAACCCTAATGGCTGGGTTATAAATTGAAGAGTAAATATAGATGAGTTATTTTGCTCATTTCATGTTTGTTACAGTAAATTTGCTATTGTAAATTTGATGCTGCCATTTTTAATGAACATCTTTATAGCACACTGACTACATCAAACATGTTACTGTTCTGTATGTCTGTTTCATGAGTTCACGTAACTTTTCAGCCATGAAAAGGGTTCACATTGTTGCCTTGATGCACATTAAATTAAATTTTTTTAAACTTGCATTCATTTTTACCGCTTCATTATGTGACCCGTTTATATATGGTCATTTTTTGGTCATAACTACATGATGTTTAATTTGTTAATTTATTGTTTTGTATTGACTCACCTACTGACTTCCAGACCATGTAAAGACTGGCATTAGGATGTGTTCTGATAGAGATGTACTTAGAGCCATATGCAACATTTTAGAGATGAATGTTTGAGTGAGAATTATGGAATGTGGAGTTTCTGTGCTGTGGAATGTTTGGAATCATAGCAAGTCTTCTCCCTGAGACAAAACTATATAACATATGCTGCTTCATCAGAACTACATTTAAGCTACACATATGTACTGTAATTACAGGATGCAATATGCTGTGTGGTATTTTCACACATTCCAAACATAATGAAGGATTTGATGGTTTTAATATGAATACGGTAGACTGACATGTACAGACTGTTGTTGTTTGTCTCACTTTTTCCTAAATAACTAATAAATAACCAAAATATTTTATTCTTTAGATTTTAAAATGTTATAAAGAAAACAGACATATAATTACACAGCAGTTATTATTTGACCACAACTATGATCATAGTCATTTTAATTCGATATAGTTATTATAATCCTCTTTTAGCTATTTTGTTAAACAAAAGAAAAGTAATTATGTTTATAAATAATGTTTAGCTTCATTGTGTTTCATTATTGGGGAAAAGCTACAGTAATCCCTCGCCACATGGCAGCTCAGATTTTACGGTCTCACTGTAAAGCAGTTTTTTCGCTGTATCGTAGGATTATGCGGTATAGTGGTAGTATTGTTAAGAGTTATTTTAATTATTTTTGCAGTAAAATTAGCATTTTCTAGCCTAAAAGATAAAAAAACTATGTATAAAAATATCCACTGGTGAGTACCCATATAGAATTTTTTAATATGAATATTATTAAAATTAGAATATTGA
This sequence comes from Silurus asotus, assembly GCA_024362625.1. Classification (NCBI taxonomy): domain Eukaryota; kingdom Metazoa; phylum Chordata; class Actinopteri; order Siluriformes; family Siluridae; genus Silurus; species Silurus asotus. The sequence goes on from MU551524.1 coordinate 76,889, forward strand.
AAGTGTTGAAGGGCAGAGGAAAGGTTTATACGAGTGTGGGGACGGTTTATTAAGCCTTAAGATATACATAAGATACTTAAGATGTACTGTACTGTATACA
>MU551524.1:77365-119509 GCA_024362625.1 Silurus asotus
GAGCAGCACTGATGTGAGTGTAAAAAGTCTGAGGTTCTAGTTAGAGAAAGTGTGTGTGTGTGTGTGTGCATGCAGACATGTGATGAGAGAATGTGCAGGTCAGAATTATGGTTTTCTATTTATGGTTAAAAGTATAATCATATTATACTTATAGTTATTTCTAGCATTATTTTGCATCTTTACACATTTTTCTTGTTTATTTGCTGAGAATATTTTAATATTTTTATAAATGAACAATCAGGAATATCAACTATATAAACTATATAATCACTACTTTATTAGAGAGAGAGGGAGAGAGAGAGAGAGAAACACACTATAATTGAATAAACAGTGTAACCATGTGTAGGTCTGCGTCTGTATTTAAAATTGTGATCTACATTTACTTCAGTATTAGTGACTCGTCACACATCAATCATTTACAGTGCATTTGGAAGATATTCAGACTCCCTTCACTTTTTTCACATTTTGTAATGTTGTAGTGTGATACTACAATCTTTAAAATTAATATTTTCTTCTATAATCTACACTCACTACCTTTTATTTTATAAAAAAAACTGAACTATCACATGTACATAAGTACAGCCTTGAGTCTTTTTTGGATAAGACACAACAAGATTTGCACACCTGGAATGGTTTTTTATTATATTTCTTTTGCTATTCTTCATGGCAAATCTTCTTAAGTCAGTGAACACCCACTTTCAGGTCTCCCCAGAGATGTTTAGTAGGGTTTAAGTCAGGGCTTTGGCTGGGCCACTCTAGGATACTGTGGAACAGGTTTTAATTAAGGATATCTCTGTACATAGCTTCATTCAGATTTCCCTCAACCATGAGCAGTTAACAAGTCTCTGCTTCCCAGTAACACCTCAGCAGCATGATGCTACCACCATCTTAACCTCCAATAAAAAATCTGCCCACATTACCCCTATATTATTTGATCTTCACCGGCTTCCAGTCTCATCTCGCATAAAATATAAAATCATACTGCTCACTTATAAGGCACTAAATGCTCTTTCTCCCCCCCTATCTTTCTGATCTTCTCTCATCCTATGTTCTTTCACGATCACTCCGCTCTTTAAATTCTGAACTTCTATGGGTTCCTAGATACCGTCTATCCTCTGCGGGTGGCAAATCCTTTTCTGTCATTGCTCCAATACTATGGAACTCCCTACCAATTGCACTCAGGACCATCACCACTTTGACTGAATTTAAATCCAGGCTAAAGACCCATTTTTTCAACCTCCACTATCAGTCAATGCATATTTGTTAGGAGTCCTTAATTTTTCTGAAATGTGGTGTATGTTTCATGTACTATGTAGTGTTCTTTCTCTTGTTCTGTATGTTTTTGTGTCTGCGTTTGTCTCTGTTATTAACTCATGCAGCTGCATGTGATCCTTCGTCCTGGGCAAATGTCCGACGAATATGTTTATGTATGTTCATTATATTTCCTCTGTCTTGAAATATTGTACCCTGTAAAGCGTCCTTGAGCTTGGGAAAGGCGCTATATAAATTAAACTTATTATTATTATTATTATTATTATTATTATTATATTGCTTTACTTTTAGGATGGTTGTGGGCAGGTGATGAGTGATTCCTGATTTCCTTCAGACATTACGTTTAGAATTGAGGCCAAACCGTTCAATCTTGGTTTCGTCAAACCAGAAAGTCTGTTTCCACACATTCTGAGAGTGTTTCAGGGACTTGTTTACTCCAAACAGGCTTACATGGAATTTGTTTGAGGAGAGTCTCCAAATGTCCTTCTTGAATCTCCACACATAATTGTCAGAGTCTGGTTGTACCACACTTATTAGATTTGAGAATTATAGAGGTAATTTTGCTCTTGGAAATCTTCAGTGCAGCAACAATTTTTACATTATGTGGTACTGAGTGTAGATTAGTAAGAACAATAATGAATTTGAACAATTGTAGTATCAGACAGTAACATAAAAAAAATGACAAACGGAGGTGAAGAAGAAGCTGACTCATCTATTTTGTGCTGACGTTGACAAATGCAAGATAACCTGCCATATCCCAGATTCCAGAGGTGGATTGGGACACATGTGTGTCCCATTACATTTAAAGTGTTAAAAAATATGTATCCTACTACTATTTTTGTGATTTCACCATGTGACAGTAAACGTTTTTTTCCTATTATCCTTTTGTATGATCCCTGAATGCATGGGATTAATTCAGAACTATACCATGTTAAGAAGAAGAAGAAGAATAGCCTTTATTTGTCACATATACATTACAGCACAGTGAAATTTTTTCTTCGCATATCCCAGCTTGCTAAGAAGCTGGGGTCAGAGCGCAGGGTCAGCCATGATATGGCGCCCCTGAAGCATAGAGGGTTAAGGGCCTTGCTCAAGGGCCCAAGAGTGGAAGCTTGGCGATACCGGGGCTTGAACCCTCAAACTTCCGATCGGTAACCCAGCGCCTTAACTGCTGGAGCTACCACCCCCCCTAAGCCAAGATACAAAAAAGAAACAGAAAAGTATAATAAACTGAAATATGGCAGTGGTGAGTTTCAAAAGATTTATCAGATTTACATCCTTTAATAAACATTTATTTTAATAATCATGAAATTTGCATATCCAGACTGTGTCACTAATCACCACAAGAGCCACTTGTCATGGATGTGAACTGAAAGCATCTAATTAACATTACACTTTAAATGTTCTTTTAGATGTAGCATTTTAATTAGTTTGTGCATATTTTGTACAGTTGGATAATGTTTATGAAGAAAGATAATATTTAACTCGGTAAATTAGATCCCTACAAGCACTACAGCATGGGGTTGATTTTCCTCAAAAAAATAAAAAATAAATATATAAGCCATGTGCAACAATCAATCAGTGAAGAAACCTTTTACTCGGGTATTTCCGTTCCATTCTGGCCACTTGTGCACATACAAAATATCTCATTATTTAAATTATGGCTTTTACAGGCTTAAGTGAGACAGTGTGAGAATTGCTGAGCAGAACTGGTGTGAGGTGAAGTAGAAATCAAGTGGCACAACACTAAAACTGTTTTAATAATCTGCTCAGAGGCTATAAAGAGCTTTATAAAGTTACTGTTTCAGAAACAGAAGAATGAGTTGAGTGTGAATTAGTGAAGAGGACAAAGATCCAACTTTTATACTAAATCAATGTGTATAAGAGGCTGCAGAATCTGGAAGAATGAGATCGGTTAAAGAGTGTGTATGAGAGATTATGAACTAATAAAGTGTGTGTGTGTGTGTGCGCAAACATGCAATGAAAATGAATTGTCAGGAAAACAGGATACAAACACTGCAAATCGTACATGAATCACAAGTGCAAAATATTTACATTTTAATATCAGTATCAGTAACGTGATAAATGTTTAGAGTTGAGACACAGTGTGATCTGCATTTATTTAATTAATAGTACTTAACAAAAATGTCTCAGTTTCACCTCTGAAAGAGCTTCTACATTTATTTACAGTTCAGAGGATATTCTATATTTTATATTCTGTATTTTGTATTGAAATGTTATTACTTGTTTAAATAAAGGTGTTGGGATTTAACATAAATAACAATACATTTTTATTTTACAGAGAGTCCTAAACCTGTGGTGAAAATACAGCCTGATACACACGTGTTCATGTACGAGAGAGTGACTTTCAGATGTGAATTTCAGGGAGAAGGAGACTCACTGTGGATATATGACTGGTATAGGGATGATAAAACATTCTACACATACCACACATACAATTCATACTACCCATACTACACATACCACCCACACCACCCATACTTTACAACACAGGAGTTCAGCATTAGCCCTATTACAGACTCTTCTAGAGGGGAATACACCTGCAGAGGGAGGAGACGCAGTGACAATCAGATCTCACAGACAAGTGATTCTGTTACTCTCACTGTATCAGGTGAGTTTGTCATTACTTTTTGGTTATTTTCATACACAATATAATGTAATAGAAATGTGAGATTTGTGCAGATTATTTAAATGAGCTACACTGAACCTGAGTCTCATTATAACATTACAGTTTCCTCGTGTCTGTTTAGTTTTCACTGTTCTGTCTTAAAGCCTGACATTTCCTTGATTACTGAACAAGACAGGATTAAATTTGTGAAGTTTTCACTGTCTAATTAAAGGAATTTAATTTTTGCATTCAATTTTATTTTAAATTATTAGATCATGATCGTACATATTTCATAGTTTCATTGTTGTTCACTTCACAGTAAAGATCTGTGATTTTAGGTGAGTGAAGAGAGCTAAATAGGTATTGATAAGTGAAGTTGGTAGTACAAGTTGCTTCAAACTGCAAAACATAATTTACCCCATTTAACATGTTCACACAAGAACTAGATCACATCTCAGTCCAACACAGAGTCTGTAGAACACATCAGCTGTACCAAAGAGCCCCAAGTTCATTAACTGGAGTTATTTATATTCATAATTCACCATGTAAAGTTTCAACAAGCAACACAGACCAGCACTTATACATTAGAGTTTTTATAGCATTAGAGTATTTCAACAATTTGACCAATAAATGTCCTGAGGGAATAAAATGACAAAACACATTGCATTTTCAATAAGGTTTTAAAAATATAATTTATGTTGCTTATAAACATGTGATAGACTGTAAATGAATAAGCATAAAGTAAGTTTATTTACAGATGTTTGATTTGATCATTTTTAAGTTTTATAAACAAGTATTTTGGAACACCACAGTGTTTTTTTGTAACACAATTAAATATAATTAAAATGTAATAAAGAGATATTATGGGTGCATAAATGGATGCATAAAGCAGCCTATAACTATGGTTAAATGAGGCATTTATAGATTCTGTGTTTTTAATATGTGCTTTAAAATATATTTAAATAAGCAGGTTATCAAGGTAGACTGTGAAATACAGACTGTTACTCAGACCCCCAATGTAGTGCTGTCAGGGATCCACCTGCCACGCCCCCCTCGGTAGCTGTCACGCTGCCTTCGCTCTGCTGCTGCCTGATTTGATTCCCGACAGCTGTGACTCGTTAAGGATATGACTATATAAACTCACGTTCTCGAGTCACAGGCTGTCGGTTCTTGAATGCTGGTGATCCCGTGGATCCTCGACCGCTAGCCTTCCCCGCTGGTTCTGTCTCCTGTCTCCTGTCTCCGGCTCCGTGTGGATTACTCTTTGCCTGTGAATTTTACTTTTGTTTCTGGGTTTTGCTTTTCATTGGATATTTCCTTCTGTTGTGGAATACTCGCCCCGAGCGTATACTTTCAGTTCGTGACTCTCCGCCTTCTGTGTGTGTGTTTTGTTCTAGTTCTAAATAAAGACATGATTAAGTTACTTTCGCTTCCGCGTCATCACCCTGTCAAGTGCACTGCGTTCATATCATTTTAATGATGATGTTTGAGGGGGCAAGAAAACACACTGTTATTGCTTTGTAGGCAAAACACAGTGTTTTAAAAAGATCATTTCAAAACATTCCCTTTATCTCTTCTAATAAAGATGTGTGTATTTTGGCATGTTGTGTTCCACATAATATTTACGTTATATTTTCATTAAATAAATGCATTTGTTTATAAAAAAGAGAGATTTGATAAATGAAATACAGGGTGCAAAGATAAAAGCAGCTCTGATTTCCACATCATTTCATATCAACAGAAAAACCCACACCGACTGTGAGTGTGACTCCTCAGAGCTCCATCTACACTGGAGACACAGTTACTCTGAACTGTAATCTGCAGTCTACTGGATGGAGCTTTTCCTGGTATAAAGGTTACTGGAAATCTCCTGAACCCCAAAATACCAACCCACTCAGTGTGATCATCTCTCATGAAGGACAAACAACATACTACTGCAAAGCACTCAGGGGAGACTACGAGTCAGAGTTCAGTGCTGCAGCTACAGTTACAGTGAAAGGTACATCATGTTTTCTACATTTTAAGTATAAAAATAATAATAATTTGATAATTAAGGGAATTGTGCAATTACATCATATACTTAATTAATGTTTATATTTACTGATGTATTTATTATCTTTGTATAGAGAGACCAAAGCCTGTAGTGAAAATACACCCAGCTGTGAATGTGTTCATTGGGGAAACTGTCACTCTCACATGTGACATACAGACTGGAGGATCCTGGAAGTATCACTGGAATAGAAGTAATGAAGAAATCAGAGCTGCTGCAGGAGAGAAGACCTACACAATCACTGATGTTAAAGACTCTAATAAAGGTCCTTATAGCTGTAAAGGAACTCAATCATCAGACCCAAAATACACACAGAGCAGTGATGCAGTTACACTGACTGTAGCAGGTGAGTGTGTTTTATATCACATATTATCAGTTCCATTTTTAAGTGTCTGTTTGTTTGTTTTTTTGCTGTCACACACTACCCAATGTAATTGATGTTTAGGCAAAACACAAAGCTTTGTATACATGTGTGTGATGTGAGAAAGGATGCGTATGGCAGAGCTTTTGCTTTTTTGTGTTCTTTCTTTATTGCTTTCTTTTAATTTTTTATATATATATTACTGTAATCAGTGTAATCAATGTATAGTCAGTTATTCCTAGTGTGATTGTGTATCTTTTACCTTTAGTTTCACTAAAACTCAGTCTTCCTAAAGATCATTAGTCAAGAAAACAGGATATCAAACACACTGTTATTCAGATATGAATAGTAAAAAAAAGAAGTAACAAAAAAATTATTTGTAAAAAAAATAAATGTAAAGATGTGATATTACACTCACTGTATTAGGTGATTGTATGAATTTATTTTATTACTTTTTATTATGTTACTACAGTAATTTTCTCATGTAAAATGCTATTAGTTGTGCTCCACTGAGCTCCACTGTAACTGAGTCTTTACAGCTTCATCTTCTGTGTTTATTTTTTATATTTACTTTGCAATTTTAAAGCCTCAGATTCCCTCAACAAGAATCACCATATCTGATTAATCAGTCTGAATAAACAGAATAAACATGAAGTAAAAAAGTTGCTGTTGCACAGTTGCTGTTGCAAGAAAAACAAACAAGAATATCCGCTCGAGACGAGGAATCCAAAAACGAAACTTAGAGTCCGAAAACGAAAGCAAACCGCAACATCAACGAGTAATCCTCACATGGACACAGAGTCTGAGAACAGAACCAGCGGGAAGGCTGGCGGTCTAGGGAACAGGAAATGACCAGCATGACAATACAAGAACCGACAGCCTGTGACTCGAGAACGTGAGTCTATATAGTCTGAACCATAACGAGTCACAGCTGTCGGTGTTCAGGCAGGCACGGGATAATGAGGAACCATGAGAGCTATCGAGGGGGGCGTGGCAGGGTGCATCTCTGACAACTGATAGGTGCAGGTTCTGGTACATGATTTTTACACTCATATGTGTTGAAGTTTTTGTTATCTTTGTATTATGAGAAGAAAGTTGTCGGAACTCAGGCCCCATGTTCGAGCAGACGTATCAGTTAAGTGGCTCAATAGTCAAATCAGTTTTAGTTATTCACTAATCAATTACCAATACATTTTAAAACATAAAATAATATATAAACAAACCAAAGAAGACATTTTCCAGTCACGAATGAGAAGGAGCAAATCAGCTTTATTGCAGTAAATTCAGGTCGTCTCATGGAGCTCTCGGGAGAGAAACATCTTGACAGCAGTGGCATCCGTCAGCTTTCACATGCGAGTGCAAAATTAATATAAACAATCCTCACTTTTTATCTCACACCTAGTGAAATTTACATATTTTCTCTAATATCTACTCCCTAACAATTTACATACACCAATCATTTTATGAGGATTTGCATATCCCACCTTTTTTCTTACGTGTTTTCTGGTAAATTCATCCTTTTTCTAGGAAGTCTCATCTACCTCTATACAATTCTAATTTACATGTACAAAACATTTCTCTTAATAGTGACCTTTTCTTGAAGAAATCCACTGATCGTGTACTTTTGCTGAAACAGTGCAACAGATCATCCTCTCGCAATATTCACACCTTTTCATAAAATCTCTTCTGGGTTTTTTTTCTCTGTCTGCAAATTATCCTTTATTTTGTGTACACTTTTTATAGAAACATGTTAGTTTTTTGTTTTATAAACCAGGGCTTTTGTTTTAACACACCAGCTCTTTTCTCCAAATACTTTTCTTATTTTTCATAGCTCTCGTCTTTTACTTACTTTTTCGTAACATCTTCTCAAAATATATTTCTTCTGTTAAAGTTCCTTCTTTATATGGAATTTCCTGTCTTACTCTCATCCTGCCTGTACCTTAAACTCATGCGCTGATAGAAACATCTTACTTCCTGTGTGTTTCAGGCATTGGCTCTCTTATACAATTTCTTGCATCTATTTTCCTACGTTCTTTATTATCTGATGATGTGTTGTGCCTTTTACCCTATTAATCTTCTCATTTTTTATATTTTTGATATGATTTTTCACTTAAGTTTCTACTTGGCCATGGTGTATATGTTTTCTGAAGCGACTTATTGGTCCTCCTACATCTATTTTCCACCTTAAATAACTCTTCCGGTTCATACTTGAGACGCATCTACTTAAACTGAACCCGAGCTGCTGATCAAACCTTTTTCCCCAGACTCTGTCTCTCCTAACTATACTCCAACTTCCCCCATGGCAACTGGAGATGATCCTGGTCCATCCTATTCCTCAGCACCTGACACCATTGTTCTTTCACCATGAAATTTCCCCTCATCATCTACAACTGACGTTTTTATTTTTCTAATCTCTATCCTAATCCATCAGCCTTGTCTGCTCACTGACCTTTATAACATGTATTACATTTACAAGCATTTAATCATACGCTGTATGCTAAACTTTACTGTAAAGCATGATTATTGATTTTTGTGAAGTCTCTTTATACACTGAGTTCTTGGCAAAGTTGAGTATTATACTATTATAAAGCTGAATAATGGTCACATGTATTAAGTTTGAATTTAAACTAATATAAGCAATGTGATATGTTATCTAAAGCATATTGTTAAATGATATTATATAGGTGTTTAATCACATAGGCAGCAGATGTGTATCAATATATTTGTTGGACATTTACTGACATTTTATAATATTTTCTATACATGACTTTTGACTGAATTTTGCAAAGTGCATAATGCACATGTCTATTGTCTGGCTGTTTTTTGCACACTGCACCTATTTTCTTCTTATTATTATTCCTCTTCTTCTTATTATTATTATTATTCGTTTTTGTTATATTTGTATAATGAGAGAAAAATCTATCGTATAGTATTATAACATCTCAACAAGCTCACAAAGATTCATTGAGATGGAAACTTACTGTATTTTTCTTTTTTTTTAAATAAGACTGTAGCACAATCAGTAAAATGTTTTAAATAATGTACATTGTTTATACTTTAATCATTTTCAAAATGTATTTGTGTTTATTTTCAGCAGAGTGTTTAGTTTATTTGTGAGTTTTACAGTAGACTTTGTGTTCTTTTTTTCTACTTTCTACACTCATAAAAATAAATGAATGTAGAGTATAGAGAAATTAGAGAACTGCATCATCACACAAGTTATTTTCTGACCCTCACTTGAGTCAAAGTGGAGCTTTACATTTAATATCCCTAATTTAATTCTCATTATGTGTCAAACTGCAGGAATATAAAAGGAAGTAAATTGGCATCATCACAGAGATTATTGTACTGTTTAACTGTAGAAGTGATCAATGTAGTAACTTCACTTTCTAAACTTATATAAAATTTCTAACAGAAAAACCTGAGCCTGAACTCACATCAGATCTTAAAGGAGCTGCACTGACAGGAAACTCAGTGACTCTGAACTGTACACTGAAGCTGCAGTCTGCTGGATGGAAGTTTTACTGGAGCAAAGACACACAGAGCCGTGAAACTGAGACTGAAACAAATCACTACTTCATCAGATCAGTCAGTGTCTCTGATGGAGGTCAGTACAGATGCAGAGCTGGAAATCATCACAGAGATTATTGTACTGTTTAACTGTAGAAGTGATCAATGTAGTAACTTCACTTTCTAAACTTATATAAAATTTCTAACAGAAAAACCTGAACCTGAACTCACATCAGATCTTAAAGGAGCTGCACTGACAGGAAACTCAGTGGTTCTGTACTGTACACTGAAGCTGCAGTCTGCTGGATGGAAGTTTTACTGGAGCAAAGACACACAGAGACGTGAAACTGAGACTAAAACAGGTCATTTCTTCTTCAGCTCAGTGAGCGTCTCTGATGGAGGTCAGTACTGGTGCAGAGCTGGAAGAGGAAACCCAGTCTACTACACACAGTACAGTGATGCACTCTGGGTAAACGTTACTGGTGAGTACAGTACAGCAGTACTATTTTCAGTAGTATTTACATGCCTTCGTATGAATGAGTGAAGAGGAGAAGGTTTAAGCTTTTATCATGAATCACTCTGGATAAAAACAGGCAGAGAGATAAATAAAGAAATGTATTTGAATGTTTTATTCAGTTACAGTAAACCGCAGAATTTCAAAGAGGAAGCTACAGTTTACTTTGTAAATGATTGTCATTGATTGCATCTTTTATGCTTAGTACAGCATATAGTTAAATATTTGACCTTTCATATTTTAACTTTTCTATTTTTAAACAACATTAATCTCAATATAGTTTTAAATATCTCCATAAATGTTAATAATAATAATAATAATAATAATAATATACATTAACAGGTGAATCTCCCCGAGTGTCTCTGATCATCAATCCCAGTAGATCTCAACACTTTATTGCTGACTCTCTCTCACTGAGCTGTGAGGACCAGAGAAACTCTACTGGATGGATAGTGAGAAGATACACACACAATGAAACAATGTTCAGTTGTTCAGTTTCTACATGTAACATCAGCTCCCTCTCTCCTTCACACACTGGAGTTTACTGGTGTCAGTCTGAATCTGGAGAACGCAGTAAATCTGTCAACATCACAGTACACAGTGAGTCTTTATCACTTCTTATCAGTAGAATTTAATATATAAAGCAGATCTACTATATAGACATCTCATCATAGTTTAGTGTAAAAAATGATTAAAGCTTTAATATAATGTATATACTACAGTCATGGCTGGTGCTATATATAGGCAGAGGGTTTGGGGCTTGGATGGGGGCCTTTATAACCCTGACAAATCTAGACACAAGTTAATCAATCAAGACAGGCAGTGTAAGACAGGGCTCTTTACCAATTAGATCAAAATAACTGTCCCTCACCTGAAGTGAAGCCAATTAGTATTAATGTTTTAATGAGTTCACACCATCTGAATGCATTTCATTGGCATGGAAATGAGAAGCTATACAGGCACATAATGAAACACATAATGAAGCTGCTTGTGATGCAGCTATGTGAGCTTTCATCACCTGTTTTTGATTATAAAGTATTATTAAAATAAAGGGCTTATTCTGCCGATTCATGTCAGCACCATTCAAAGGTATTATTTTTGGCTGGTTTATTTTGAGTTTAAAACAGCACAGTGTCAATTTTAAAATACTAAAGAAAAAGTAAAAGTGTGTAAATAAAAACAGCAATTGCAGATGCTAGATAAAATTAAATTTTACCCCTAATATACAGGGCAGGCAGAAATATTCATTATTTCAATTAGTCAGTAAGTGTGTTATTTTAAATAAATTACTTAACAAATGACTAAAAGTCCTGGGTGATTTAGTCATTGTGTCTATGCGAGTCATTTATAATAAAATTATAATCTTAAACCTACTAAAGTTAAAATTTTAAGAAATAAAAAAAAATTATCAAAACAAACCCTAACCCTAACCCAAATTATTATTTTAGAGTGTACCCTAGCTAATAACATGTCATGGCCAAGGAGGAAGAAGAAGATAGTCCATATGAACTTTTATACCTTTTTTTTTTCTTTAGTGTAGACCTTAGTTAAAGTTTTATTAATATACACATTTAAGTAAATATATAAAAGTACTAATAACAGGTTTTGTATAAATAATAAAAAGTTTGTATATTAAGTTATTCTGTTTATTCTGAAATTGTGAAAGGAAGGTGTCTGTGATGCCTCCAATATAAATTTTGCCCAGGACCTCCAAATGTCTAGAGCCGGCCCTGACTACAATTATAGATAGGAATATTTGAAAGATACTGCCATATTGTTTAAGAATAATTATGTTACGTGTGTTGCCGGCAGAACAGAGTGCAGGTTTGAATGACTTTGATATGATCTCCTAGGCCATGGTGTTATCCATAAGCGTATCTAATATTAAATCTAAGTTCTATTAATTCTATGCAATTCAACTATTAACTATTAATTTAATTTAGTTAGTAATTTGTAAATTCCAAATAAACTTTAAGTACTTTTAAAATGTAGTTTTTAAAGTTTGTTTGAAACTACTGAACTGAAGTACTGAAACCACAAATAAAATAGAAGAAAAATTAAAAGTGAACACTTGTACCTCTAGGTGTCGTTAATTTGTGGAAAGGCCTCCAACTACAACGTCCAGGACATAATGCGCTCCAGAACATCTAACAGCCCTAAAGACTGTTACATTGACTAACTAAATAATACAATAACCTACAATCACAGCTACCGAGTATTTAAAGACTCACACCATGCTAGTTTAGTGCAGCATATATACACTTGATTTGAAATTTAGGTCATAGTCCTAATCCAGATAAGTTTTTTTTTGTTTTTGCCCTTCTTCAATCTACAAATTTTCTCATCAGACAGTTTTTGTCTCATAGCTATCCTGCAAGCTTTATAAATAAATTTATTTTTAATCTGCATTTGTATCTCTTTTTTGCCAGATGACAGTGGGTCATAAACCATTATTTGAGTAGTCATATAGCTTTTATACTGTATAACCTCTAAATATATTTCTCAAAATAATACTTTTCTTTTTTTTTTTTGTAAATGTCACGCAGTCTACTAGATTTAATAATAATATATTTTTTAAAATCCTACTGTATATGCACCTTTTCAGGTAAAAGATTAAAATACACTAAAATAACAAACTTCTGTATCCTTTTCTGAGAGTGTGGTCTCATTGTTGTATTTTTTTCCATTTAAATACGGGATGTTACACAACAGCTCTATAAAAAGAATCTCATAAAGGAATGCAATGTGTTTTCAAATAATTCAAGTCCTGTCATAATACAATTATTACCATATTTTGCAATGTTTGTGTTTTCAGTATGTTGTCTTTCTCTTTCCTACAGATGGTGATGTGATCCTGGACAGTCCTGTCCATCCTGTAACTGAGGGAAATCCTCTGACTTTACACTGTTTATATCGTAACACAAAGATCTCAACTGGTATTGCATTCTATAGAAATTATTCAGTTTTACAGGATCAGACTACAGGAGTGATGACCATCAGCAGTGTCTCAAAGTCAGATGAAGGTTTCTACTACTGTAAACATCCAGAGAGAGGAGAGTCTGTGAAAAATTGGATTTCAGTCAGCGGTAAGGAAACCATTTCTTCTTCTTTAAATTTAAGATTCAACAATACAGTTTAACTACGCAGTGTTTAAATGGATATTCAGGTTTTCGTTCTTCTTCTAGTTTCACCTTCTGGATCCAGTGGTGCAATTTTGGGACTATGTTTGGCCCTTGTGTTTGTCATCATAATAATTGCACTCATTCTGCTGTTGCGCTACAGGAAGAAAAAAGGTTTGATATCTGCTATGGTGTGTTTATTTTTGCAGAATTTCCCATAAAGCTTCTTTTATCTTACGTGTTCAAAATTTAATCAAATATGTGTTATTGTTTTACTCTGGTGAGAAGGTGTAGAATATCAGCCTCCCTCTACAGTAAATCAGGACACCACACAGCCTGCAGGTCAGTTTGCAATAACATTATAAACTTTATGCTTTTGTGTAATATTTTTGCTTTATAGCCTTTACTTCTCTTTTTAATAGGTGCTGAAAGCATCTATGCAAATGCAGATATCATGACCAGAGGTATAGTTTATCTACATGAATAAAACACACATTTGGCAACAATACATTTCTGTAGCTCCTTTAATGGCTTTGTTTTAATATTTTACTTAATTCTGCAGCTGGCCACAGCAATGGAAACAACCCCGACGTTGTGACAAGAAAAAAGAAGCAAAACGGTTAGAACCCTGCATGAAACAAAATTTTTATCCTTTATTTTTACCTATTACCTTCAGCCTTAATCTAAATAAACTTCTTCATTAGATGATGCAGCCAGAGTGCCATGTGATATGAAAGATTTACACATTGAGATGAAGAACCTCAAACTTCACAGTAAAGGTAACACTGTCTATTGAACATTATTTTCAAAGAACATGGGACATTTTGTAGAAACAACTAACTACTACTTTTTACCATGCAAACATTCTGAAATATTTTTTTTTTAGAATTTAGTCTCTGCACTGAGACAGAATGATATGGTTTTCTCTGTGAATAAATCTAAAAACATAAACCTTAAAAAATATATGGTAAATATAATGTTTGGTAATATTTATTATTTTATTTATTTTTTTATATTGCCCTTCAAAGGTAACTTTACTGTTACCATTTCTATCTATTTTCTTGGCTAGTTTCCTCATTGTAATTAACATGTTCAGTGCAGTGTGCAGGAGTGTGTTCTCCAGCACACATTATTTACCTGAAATTAAAAATTTAAATAAATCTATCTTTACTGAATAATTCATAAAGGAACTACACTTATTTTAAAATTGATTTTATATACATAGTGTTTCTCCCATGTTCCTCCAGTGGTTTGGTTGTGTCAAAGCAATCTGTGTCATTAAAATATTGATAATATTATTCCATCAGGTTCAGTGTCAGAATCCTCATCTCCAAGCCACATATAAGTTAATAAGTAAAATTAATGAATAAGTAAAATTAATGAAAACCCACACCATGAACATAAAGCATGGATACTAAGCAAAACTGCACAAAGACTGAGCTCAAATCTGAAATACAAATAAAGCACATGGAGTTGAAAACATCAACAAAAGTATGAGACACAGACAGAAACTCAAACTTAAATAGGTGTACTAATTAAGGAAAACTAAACAAGTAAGTGATCAGTGATAAGTGAGTATATGTGAGGTACAGGGGCTGATATGTAACATTGTAAAGTGCCAATTTCAGCACAATCCTAACTAATATATATATATATATATATACTTTTTTTTTTTTTTTTTGTGCACTTTTTAGGATCTTGTATGTTGTAATGTAATTGGTTGCAGTAATTATTTAAGAACTGTAGTATAGATTGTGAAAATGTTTATAAAAAGGATTGTTATGAGGAATGAGAAAAGAAACCTATGTCTTTTCCCTTTTAGATGCTGCCACCGAACCGAGTGATTTGACTTATTCTGAAATTAACATGAAAAAATTAAAGAAAGCGAAGGGAAAACAAGGTAGGACTGAATTATCTAATTTGCATAGTGGATACATTTTTATGCAAATGAAATATAAGGTTCTGCTAAAGCCTTTGGATTATTTCCCAGGGGTTCATCTTAATGTATTCCATTCAGAAACTCATTTTATACAGAATTATTTAATAAATACAATGAAAGCAATCAATGAGTTAATGTACTGCATTTGTGGAAGTGTATGCGGTTAATATAAATGGTGTGTTTTATAACACACTTAATCAGTGAGTGTTCTTCACTAGGAAAGAGCAGTGAGGAAGCTGACACTGTGTACTCAGAACTGAAGCAAAACCCAGATAAAGGTAAGATACTATAAGCTCACTTAGTATACACTAATTCTCTAGACAGCAGTTTTACCTAAGCAAAGAAATATTTACACTACATTTACACTACATTCAGTAATATGGCAGATGCATTTAAATTGCTGATTGAATAAACAAGAAGTAATCATCTGTAAGTCAGAACTGAGGCATACAGGAATAACTTTAAAGAGACAGGATTTAATACATTATTTTGCTCGTGTTTGCCATTGAATACAAGAACAGGTCATCTTAACTAAGAGGGGAGACAAATACAAAACCATAATCCAAAACATGTTCAAAAAGCATAAATTTGTACAATTCACAAACAGACTTCATTGGTGCAAATGAGGTCAAACTGAAACATTATTAAACTACAAAGAAATAAGTATAAAAGTTAGGTATATATCAAAGAGCAAGCGTTACAGTGTGCGTTTTACTTCGTTTTACTTTCTCTTGTCTGTGAATTAAATTTATTTTTGTATATGTATGTATGGACATCACAACCTGGGTTTAGTGTGTAGCTGCAGCAAAGCTTTAAATGTGGTCATTACTGCTTTACATTTAAGTTACAGCTTCATGAATTCATCTCCAAGAATGGTTTCTTTCAAATTTACAGAGTATTCATAACAAATGATCTTGATAGCTCACCAATATTTATTTCCCTTACAATAAGTACACTTAATTTAAATAATTTAAAAGTGCATGGTTGATAAGGTGATGGACAGTTTTGCAATGAGCTAATAGACAATCATACAGCAAATTTCGTACCAAAGATTCACCACCCAGCCTCCCTTCTTCACTAGGTAAATTATTAACCCCTATTTTTGGGTGTTTCATGAGATAAACTTTAAGAGGGAGGATGAGCTATGTCATGGATATCTTGTATATTTTCCCCCCATACCACAAGAGGGCATCCCTTTTCATACCGGTCTTTGACTGTTCCCCTTCAGGCCTGTTTTGTTTTACTAATTAGCCACATTATTTAGGAATTGACTCACTATCTCTCACATAATGTTTGTAAGTACCGTTATTTCAGGACTATTAAGCGCACCCAAATATAAGACTGAATTTTACAAAGATTTTTATTTTGAACATAAATAAGCTGCACCTGTCTATAAGCCGTCTACACTGTAACGTTACACAGGCTTTAACGAAAGACAGTGCCTGTTGCACGGCTTGTATCTAAACCAGGGGTGGTCAACCAGTCAGAGCCCGAGAGCCACATTTTTGACTGTGTTACCGCAAAGAGCCACATCATACACATGGGCACACATAAACATCAACATCCCTTCCTCTTACACACACACACACACACACACACACACACACACGCACACACACACACACCTCTCCTCAGCCAGATTTATTGTAAATGTCACACTCCAACATAATGACAGAAATTGACTCCTACAGTTTTAAGACCACAGGACAGTCATTTTCAACAATGAACACTGCACTGTCTCACACACACAAACTCTGTTTAACCAAGTCCACAAACAAAAATATAATAATTTACAATAGCGTTTTTCTTTTACTATGCATATTACATAGTGGGACTTTTGGCATCCTTGCCTTAAACAATCCTCTTCAAATCTGACTTGTATTTCGTTGTTGCCACTCGAAGCAATTCTTTCACATGGGTGTCAGTCAGAACAGATCGATGCTTTGATTTCACGTTGTTTCAGGGTAGAAAACAAGGACTTGGTTTTTTTTTTTTTATGTGCGTGTTCACTTCGCTTGAGTTTAATATGGTATTTTCGTCAAATGCGCATGGGCGTGAGATGAATGTACCGCAGGGGGGGGCAATTAATTTTTACAAGGGGCCACATGAGAAACCTGAATTGTGTCAGAGGGCCACACCAACGATAATATTTTAGCGATGCACCGAAATGAAAATTCAATTTAAATGGCAATGAAATCCATCATTTTTTGTGTTATGCCTTTTGCCTCGGCACCATCACTGGAAAACTTTCCTGCCTTTTCAAAAGCGTCCTCTACAGACGGAGTGCGCATGCTCGGATTGGCTTTACTTTTCTGCGCGGCGTTCTTCTCATATTTAGAATGGCAATCAGGATGTTTGGATTTCGGGTTATAAGTTAAACCTGACTTGGAGAAACTCTTTGCAGATACACCCCTTCTTGAAATTTCAGCATTGCATGTTTTGTAAATCGCTCTCCGCACACTGCACACATGTTGCTCTTATCCAGATAACCGTGTGCTGCTGCGCTTTTTTATTGCGTCATTACAATTGTGTTTCTGCCGTGTTGTTTCGGTGATTTACGTATTTCCGAAAATTTTTCGGTGCATCCCTGTAATTTATGATTGGCCTCATGCCAAGGTCTGATATACTGAAAAGTTTCCCAGTAGGGGCACAAGCTCATTTAGATCTTAAAAATACCGTATTGAACTTAAGCAAAGCGAACACGCACATTAAAAATCAAACACACACAAACTTAGAAATGAACGCAAGCGCCGCATAAAACCAGCCAAAGAGCCGCATGCGGCTCGCGAGGCGCGGGTTGGCCACCCCTGATCTAAACAGTAGCCTACCAAGAAAGTCATTGTTCACTGTCTTCCTCCTTCCTTTCACAACTATTTCTCTCTGGAGTTTTTCTTTTGGCATCGTCGTGCGTTTAAAAATCACCATCGGTGAATCTTTTCTCCCAATGCCGTGCAGCTCAGAACACAGGTGAAGTGTGTTTTTTCATGACCGTTTGTTTTCAGTGTGACAAATGATTCACATTTCCTGTTGACAGTCCGAGTGAGAGCATCAGAAGTGGTTCCTTCCATATTTAAGATGTGGTGCAGTCTGATTCAGTGGGAGCGCATCTAATTTAATATAAAGAGTTTCATTGGTTCACCTGAACCCGTTCGGCAATTTCATTGCTCTAATGTTACGGGGCTCAGTTTTTTGGCTTGAAGTTTGTGAAACCTAGGAAAAATCCATTAATTCGCCGCTTCATTGTTTAAGCTGCAGGGTTCAAAGCGTGGGAAAAAAGTAGCGGCTTATAGTCCAGAAAATACGGTAGTGATTTTTTCTTTGACTTACACTCTTTTTTGTTTATATTTTTACAGTCCCTAGTTTTAGCCGAGCCATTTCCTAGTGTTGTCTTTTTCTGAGATAAAGTTCTGCATTTGCATCTGCCTCCCTGCTCTCATGAATGTACTATCTAACAAATATACTGCTATAAATAACTAGTGAGCCACAGGACCAAGAACTGAAATGTCCTCAAATAACACATATAATTACCAAATGTGAATCCGACACTTCTGCAATTCACTGAATGCAAAACTAAGCACAAACTGAAAATAGCAGCATTGTGAGGGTAATATATTTGAGTAATGAGTTTAAAGATTAGATTTGACAGCTGTGTATCATTAAGTGGATAATTGTAACCACTTACTTTGTGGAATATCATGGGAGGTGTTCATGTTGTGTTCATAATTAGATAAAGTTAGTATTCAAAAGTTGACAAAGTTACAGATAGTTTTAACTGGTTCTGGACTGTGGGTGGACTGGTCCTGTGTTGTAGCATGTGAAGGTTTAGATGTGATTTACAGAATTGTAACAAAACAAAGAAATCAAATCTGTGTCTATATTATAGATGCTGCCGCTGGAGGATGTGATGTGACTTATGCTGATATTGACCTGAAAAAACCCACGAAAAAACACAAAAAACAAGGTGGGACTAAATTATTTCAATGTTTATGTGGCAAGTGTTTGTTTCAATTTAACATTGTAAACCCCATCAATTGTTTTCCAGTTATTCATCTTAAAGTATAGTATTCAGTAACCGTTATGAAATGCTCACTAACTACAATGAAAATAACAGAAGATGTAAATAAACAATATCTGTGGAATTTTAAGATGTTAATATAATTGGTGTGTTATATCCTAGTTAATGCAAAATCACTAGAAAAGAGCAGTGCGGAAGCCGACACTCTGTACTCAGAACTGAAGCAGAAAACAGATGGAGGTAATATAAGTTCAAACACCCACAATACACAGAAGTTAACACTCTCCACACTACAGATCTACTTAGGCAAACATACATATGTGGGAAAAATCAGTCAAATACTACATGTTTTCTGTAATTCAGTTGCACTGCTCTTAGTTTTTGTTCTGAAACTCCTTTTGGTGTGTTTCATACTTCAGGCAATTGCCCTAAACCTGCTGATGCGACTTATGCCCAGGTTATGGTAAAGGGCAAAAAGAATAATGCAGGTACGTGTCATTTTCAATTCTTATTACTGTACATAAATAGGCTTTGACGAATCGATTAAATGGACCGGATCTAGTGTTTCATTTTTAGTAGGATCAGTTAGAGGTCTGGTGCAATCGAAATATTTAGGAACAAACCTATGATAATTGCCAGCCCCATAAACTGTCTGAGTGCCTTTCTGGTCAAGGTTCTTAGGCGGGGTGTAATCGGTTCTGTCTTAGTAATTTGTTGGCACGATTGCCAATGACCCAAGTGGAAACCCAGATTAGGTGCTTCCACCCACCCAGTTGCACACTTTATTGGGTTTACTGTGAGTCCTGCCCACCACAGGACTGCTCTTGGGTGTTGTAAATGCCGCTGCCAGTCATCACTATAAATTATTTTATCTAAGTAGGCAGCAGTGTATGCATTGTGAGGGTGAAGCTTTCAGTCCATAAGATATAGAAACATCACTGGTGTGCCAAACAGCCCAAATGGAAGCATGACAAAACAAGCAGTTTGTCAATGCAAGGCGTTGGATACAAAAATTAAGACACAGCATTAACTTTTCGATAATTCACACAGAATTGGACCGTCAGGTCGATATTGCGTTTCAAGATCCCTGGGCTGCTTTCATCACTGTGGGACCCCCATGTCAAACATATCCATGGGTTAATTCTGAACCACCTTTTTGTGTTTTGGTAGTTGGTAAAGGAATGTTTTTTTCATTTCTCAAGTGCTTGACCTTTGGATTATGACGGAGGAAAATTTTCCTGTGGCTCTTCAGGACCAACAACTGGGATGTCTTTCCATTTTTATTTTTTGATATAGCTAATATTTAATAATGGAAAAATCGGGATAGGATAGAACAATGTGTGGCTGGATTACTCTTATGTGGTCGAAGAGTATTTTATCCGGTGTCTGCTCCAGCGGAATATCCATGAGGAGAATACCCCAACGGGAGGGGTGGGCAGAGCTCTCTTCTCTATCAATGTCTGCCTGATACAGATCTAATGTTGACCACCATGACATTGCCTCCCTTAGTTAATGCACCACAAATTCCACACCACTTATTATAATTCCATTTCCAAAAAAGTTGGGACACTGTGTAAAAGTCAGATAAAAACCACAATTTAATGACTTGCAAATCTCATATACCAGTGTTTTATTCACAATAGAAAATAGAAAGCATATCAAATGTTTAAACAGACAAATGTACTATTTAAAGAAGAGAAATAAAGTAATTTGTAATTTATTTTAAACTTATTTAAGAAAGACAATGCTAACTACATACTGAATCTATTACAATAGCATAACTTTGTAATAATAATTAAAAAAATCTGGTTGCTGAAATGCCTACCTGCAATCTAGACCTTTCACCATTTAAAAACATTTGGCACATAATCAAATAAAAAATACAACAAAGGACACCCAGAACTGCTGAGTAGGAATCCTGTATCAGATACATATGGGACAACATTTCTTTACCAAAACCTCAGCAACTGGTCTCCTCAGTTCTCAGATGTATACAGACAGAAGACATGATGCTACACAGTGTTAAACATGCCTCAGTCTCAACTTTCTTTAAAACCTTTTGCAAACATTAAATTCAAAATAACCTTTTTTTATCTGCTCAAAATAGTATATATTTTCAGTTTAAACAGTTTAGTTCAGTTTAAGTTGTTAACATGTTTGTTTAATAGATAAGAATAATAGATAGAATATGGATTTGTATCATTGCATTCTGTTTTAAATTTATATTTTTCACATTGTCTCAACTTTTTTGGAATTGGGGTTGTACTTACTGTTTGACTCAAGTGAAGATGAGCAGAAATCTAATTGTATATCAATGCAGTTACCATCATTAAATCAGATCTTTGTTTAATTTAATTGGAATTTTATCAGTTTTTGTTCTGCTTTTTTGTGTGTCTTTTTCATATTTCAGAGGATGTCCCTAAACCTGCTGATGCAATTTATGCCCAGGTTAAGGTTAAGAGCAAAAGGAATAATGCAGGTAGGTCATTATTACCATCTCATATACAATAAATATATATATATATAAACACATTGTAAATGTTTTATTTAGATATCAATTGTAAACAATTATTAGTCCTGTCCTGGGGGTTCATTATCTATTCCAGAGTGGAAGTGTGCATGCTCTCACACCTGGTTATCACCCACAAATATCCTTAAATGTAAATGTATTTAAATAAGCAGTGTGCTATCTTTAAAGGTTCTTTGTAATTTTGGAGGACATCCAACTAGGTCAATGAAAAACACTGACAGACCAGCTCCAACCACTAGAGGGCGCCTGGAAGCACTGTTTATATTATAATCAGTGGCAATAAGAGGCAGGAAGGGCATTCTTAGCAGGCAGTATATCATCTATAATAATAATAATAATAATAATAATAAACATTTTCCAACCAAATTAGTAAAGATAGTACAGGTATACATACATTATATATATTTTTTTTTATTTTTTTATTTTTTTATTATTATTATTATTATAGACAGTAAAATGTAAACTCTTATCAGGCCTGTCCTGGAGTTTTAATTATATATTCCAGAGTAGAAGTGTGCATTCTCTCACACCTGCTGACCCCCACACAAATGTCTATACCTGGTCAATGCAAATTAGCTTACATCTATTTAAATATGGAGTCAGACATTTATTTTGTGCATATATATTGTTTAAGTAAGGACTATACGTGTTTGCACTCCTGATTTAGTAAGTTATTCAAAGTTCTAAAAGTTGGTCATTTCCAGATCTCTCTGATCGCTGATTTTAGACTGGAGTGGCGTCATTAATGTAAAACAGCTGTAAATGTAACTTCTTAAAACAGCCAACTAGGGCAGAGAGCAACGGGAAACACTGACAGACCAGTTCCTACCGCTAGAGAGCGCATGGGAGCACTGTCCAAATTATAATCGGTGACAATCAGTGGCAAGGAGGGCATTCTGTGGCAGTATGTTCTCTATAATAATAATAATAATAATAATAATAATAATAATATTAATAATAATAATAATAATAATAATAATAAGCCAGATAATATGTTGGTATGTTTCTATTTCTGTGGTTAGTTTATTGGATTGAGTTTTTTCATACTCAGAGCACATATTTATGAAACCTTTTGGATTTTTATGCAATTTTGCCAAATGTTTGCCAAATCATACAATATAGCAGTCTGTATTGTTAACTGTAAATTCCCATCTTTTTTAGGTCCATAAGAAATAGAAAACTTTTCAACTACAAATTATTGAAAAATTCAAACAAATGGTACAGAAATGGTAAATTCAACTTTTAAAATCATTAAAAATTAATGTTGAAAAAAAAATGTTAGTGGAAAAACAGGAGCTGAATGTGTTAATCTACAAAATGTTGGTGGAATTCAGTATTAACTATGTGTTTTTGTGTTAATTACTAATTAATAATTTTGTGTTAGGGAATAAGATTTTTAGAATAATGAAATATTGTCCCCTCTACATTCAGTAAGCTGTTATTCTTAGACCATTATTTGGCTCCTGTACTGTTTTTTTGTTTTTTTTCTCTACTTTTTTCTCTATTTGTTCTCCACTAGATTATTGCCTCTCATGTCTGAGTGTTTTAAGTAAAAAAAATTATATATATATAAAGCTGTACAATGCTTTGTGAAGAGCTTTAAATTACATGTAAGCTTAGCAATTGTTATTTTAGTTATGACTGTATTTTGTATTTTATAATTGTACTGTATTTTTATTATTATCATCTTAGACTATATATGTAGCATCTATGTTTTACTGTATACATAAATAAATAAATATTGTTTTCCAGCCAGCTCTTGTGTTCTGTTCTACTGTTTAATATCAGACATGACATTCTCACTAACTGCCGTTTGTAATAAGATTGAAATGATAAAACTACATGCTATGTCTCGGTAAGTTCTATGTAAGTAGATAATTAAGTTTATTATACTAACAACCGTGTTAAAGAAAGCATAAAGCATAGATATAGCATAGGATCAACTACAAAACAAAATCTAATGAAAACTTGGGTGCAAATCTGTTATTATGAGATATAATGCAATGAAAAAGCTTATTTCTAAGGCAAGCAAGAAGACACAGCCTTGATCAGAGGCCAGTAGCAGGTTATTTACCACTTTAACCAGTGCTTTCTCTCTGATATAATCAGACCTAAATCTTGGAGATAAAGTGGCCGTTTGATACTGGCCTATAGTTGGTTAGATAACAGCAGCTGAGGTTAGGTTTTTGCACACAGAGGTTTGATACATTTCTGAATTAAATGTATATTTTTAAATGGTAATTTGACTGATACTTAAAATTTCGACATTAAAAATGTCATCATTACTACAACCTCAATTCCAATAAAGTTTAAACACTGCCTAAAATGCAGATAAAAATGATTTGCAAATCTTATAAACCTATACCATTTTAAGGAAAATATAATGGAATTTTGAATTTGAATTGCATAATACATCTCAAAAAGTTGTAACATGGTCATGTTTGCCACTGTGTAGCATCCCCTCTTCTAAATTAAACTAAATATATGTCTTGGGACTAAGGAGAGGAACCTTATCAATACAGTATTCCAGTTGTTTAACAGCTTTCAGTTTCATGAAGCGCCAAATGTTTTCAATTGGAAGAATGTCTGGACTGCATGCGGGCGAGTTCAGCACTCCGACTTTTCTACTATGAAGCCGTGCTATTTTAATAGATGCAGTATACAATTTAGCATTGTTTTGCTAAAATTTACAAGGCATTTCCTGAAAAGGTCATCATCCTGATGGAAGCATTTGCTGCTCTAATACCATATATACGTGTTATTATTAATGATGCCTTCCCAGATGTGCAAGATGCCCAAACACATACCTGTTTTTAATCCAGTGCCGCCTGAGAACCAAAGATCGCAGGCATCAAATTTTAACCCTTGTCCCGTGTGCACAGAAATTTCTTCAGGTTCTCCAAATCTTTTAATGTTGTCTTTATATTAAGTCTGTAGACACAGTTTTAAACAGATTGGTGAACATCTGCCTATTTCTGAGAGAGACTCTACTTCGATAAGATACTCTTTTTATATGCAAAACTGTTATTAACCTGCCCCTCCTTGGTTTTTCAGACCACATCTCTATTATATTAAACCCAGAATACAGGCCACTCATTATATGGTCTAATCCAGTTCTAAACACATGAAAACCTTCAGGCTTGCCAACCAAAGATGACTTCACAAACTTGACAGAAAGGAATATACTTCATCAGTGGCCAGCAAAATCAAAATCAGCACGTTCATCAAATACATAACTGTCTTCAAGATAAACTAACTTCACAGTTCAACTAGAAGCCATGCCATGAGTGCAGGGGTGTATAGGCTGCTCCAAGCCTAAAACTCCACCTTCAAAGTAGGTGACAAGGTGACCTTAAAAGCTACAACGCAAAACATTGTTTTACAACAATGGAAAAACACAGCACATGGCACAGGGGATCCAGAACTTCCTGACTAAGAGTCCTGATTGTGAACAAAATCTCAGCAGTTGTTTTGGCCTTGGACCTTCTCAAAGATGTTGCTCCCCTATATGTAAATATGAAACACACAAAAAAAACTTCCTGCCAAAAAGAAAAGAGCACAAGCCAATTGATATGCTGAGCTTTGAAGTTCAGCCTGTTTGTAAGCAATAACTTTAATAAGGTCACCTGGGTGCAACTGCTGAGAAAGCTGTTTGAGCTGTTGTTGAGGTCTCAATAGAGGGGCTATTTAGATATTTTGAGAATCTAAGGATCGCACATTCATTCGATTTTTTTTCAGAAACCTATGTGACACCATGGTGACTTGCCATCGCATTGCAACTTAAATTCAGTTCAATTGTATTTGTAGTATTTTTAACAATTGACATTTTCACAAAGTAGATTTAGAGAAAATAATAGCTTCAGAAAATGTCATTTATAAATGAGTAAATAAATAAAAAAAAAAAGACAGACTTATTTTCTCAACAGTATCCATAATAGTCCTTCATTGAGGAATACTTTTTTTAAACTGTTTCAGTCCAGCTGCAGAAAGAGTAAAGAACTGTTCACCAACACAGCAATGAAGGATTATTATGGATACTGTTTTTCGTTCTCTGGAAAGCTGCTGATTGGGATTCTTTGCAGTATGTATGGAATTATTTATTTTTCATGCGCATGGCAAAAGTGTTATTTTGATAATCTAATAATTAATTTAAAAAAAATAATAATTTCTATATGTCAGGGGCATATGATTTTAAATCATGCACAGCTCAGATAAACTGCTTTGTTAAAAGCATAAACCAAATTATACTTGGTAAATAATAAATAAAAAAAATACAAATCATGCAATATGGCATGCTGAAACTGAGGTGTTTAAAGTGTAGTATAATGTGTATGTTATCCTGGGCCTATTAAATAAATTGCTCATTTTTTAATTCGGTGAAGCTTTACTAATGAAAAGGAGTCCACTGCTGTTTGACACATTTTTACTTGTAACACTTGTTCTCTCTACAAAAAGGAAATGGTTTAGGAAACCACATAATTCTGTTAGTACAGTGTTGCTTTTAGTTGACTGGAATGAGATCTTGAAAATATTATATATTTTTGGGTAAGCCCAATGAATATACTTGGAAATAAGCAAGAATTTCAGCAGATCAAATTAGCTTAATCTAAAAGATAAGTTATGTGAGTTAACAGTAATATACACTAACCAGTCACAACTTTATGACAATCTATCGCACATTGTGTTTTTGCTGGCAAAACAGTTCTGACCTGTTGAGGGTGACAGCATTAGCAGTTCAGCAGTTTAAGCTCCAAAAGTTAGTTTGTTGTCCTTCACTTCCCACGTGCATCAATGAGCCTTCACCGCCCATGACCCTGTCTCTGGTTCACCAATGTTCCTCCCCCTGACCACGTTAATTAGATACTGAACATGGCAGACCAGAAACAGCACAGAAGAGCTGCAATTTTGGAGATGTTTTGACCCTGTTGTCTAGCCATCACAATTTGCTTAAAATCCAAACCAAAATCTCAAATTCGCTTAAACCCTTATGCTTGCCCATTTTTCCTGCTTCTAACATCAAATTTGAGGTCAAAATGTTCACTTGCTGCCTATATGCCCCGCTCATGTTATATTTTCCCCTGCTGCAGGTATGTATGTTGTTTCAGCTGATACAAACACAATGACAGTGTACAGAGCTATTGGGAGCTCCCTGGATCTTACAGTGAACTATTCAAAAGAATCAGTGTCATCGGTTAAGTGGAGGTTCAATAATAAACAGTTTGCTGGGTACACTCAAAGCCATGCCTTCTCACAGCAGCAATCACAATTCACTGGACGATTAAAGGAGGAGAATGATAAAGTTGGAATAACTGTACAAGATCTTCAACCCCAAAACTCTGGGATGTTCTTAATTCTTGTAGATGGAACAGAAAGGCAGTATCCAACACAGATATTTACAGTGTATATTCAAAGTAAGTATACAGAAATTTATTTTAAATTGTTACCATATGGCCCAGCTTGAAGTATTTTAACACAAGTTCAGACACCATAACAGCTGTCCAGATTGAGAAGAATCTGACATGGAGGGTGTCCGCAAACAGCTGTGACGTTGATATGAAGTGTGCAGCATTTGGGGCTGAGAGCGTCTCCTACCGATGGAGTGGCTACAGGAATGTAAATGGAGTTCAGCTGCAGTTCAGTCTTTCGCCAGCAGAAGAAGCCGTTACACTGCAGCCAACAATGTCAGCTCCAATACTTATAGAGACACTGAGCTGTAATGATGAACAGCCCAAAACAGGTACAGTTGCTTTTTCTTTCTATAGTAAAGTATAGTTAGTGAGTGCAGTTAGTACAGTTAGTGAGTGTAAAAATAAAATGTTTGTACACTCTAATTGTGTGTGTTTATCATGTAGAAGCTCCATTGTCAGTGCTCAAACTGGTCAGTAGTCTTGTTGCAGCCTCTCCATATCTCATGGTGACCATTATTCTTGGTGTAAAATGTTACAGGCCTCAGGGTAAAAAAAATTATAATACCAATAAATTGTTTGCAAAGAACCATATTATAATATTATTCTTCAGTATATTCTTCAGGGTCTGTATTGGGATAAATATATGACATTAAAATGCATATTGCAAATTGTGTTTTACTTAATGATTTACAGTAAATAATTTTCTTATTCCTTACATTGAAAATCAGGGGCTTTTAGAAAATGCTATAAAATGTTAAATATACAGTGGTCCCCCCAGAAGTCCCCTCCATGAATTTTGGATGCACCCCTGCAGCCCCTATTGTACCTCAGTGCAGTGGTCCCCAAAACCCCGGACTGCGGACCGGCTCCGGTCCATGGGTCAATTGGTACCGGGCCGCACAGAAAGAATACATAACTTATGATAAAGTCTGTTTCACTTTATTTCAGTTGTATTTATTATCTGATTCTAAACGATGTTTTATTTTGAAAAATTACGGATTCTCTCCACCACATCTGTCTATGACTCACTCTTGATGCATGTCATGATGTCTTGGTCACATGTCTTACCTCCATCCTCTACCTTCTTAAAGGGGTTCCGGCCGCTAACACATAATACATTACCGCTAAATTAAAACCCAGAAGCAAGCAAAATGAACAAACAACAACACAGTGGATTCACGTTTATTATTATATTTAGAAAATACCAGTTTTTATGCCGGTCGTATCATTTTATTTTGTTGTATTTATCCACCACACCTTAAAGGCTGGTCCATTTAAAAAAAAAAATAGTGCTTTTAAGTAAACGTTAAAATAACAACGAATCAAAACAATCAGATTTCTTTGCTTTTATTCCATGTTATAAAAATAATCTTAAACTTTAAATAACTTAAAATGTGTTGCTCTCCGTAAAAATATCTCCAGTCAAACACAGACGTCTCACACCTTCATCATGCACCTCTTCAGAAACTCTCCCTCAGTAAATAAGCGGCTGATGTGACTCTGATTTCTCCTCTGTTTTCACACCAACTTCACTTCACAAAAACCGGAAATGTCAGATTCTTCTTTAACTCTTTTCCTTTCTGTATCTTCTGCTCTGCATTAAGGTTTTTCAGCTTCTCCTGATGTATTGTCTTGTAGTTCCGTCTTAGATTCAATTCCTTAATTACATCCACATTTGCTCCACTAATAAGACACGTGTTTACTGGCAGTTTCAGTAAATATATACTCAGAATCCCATCGGTTTTGAAAGATTCTGTTTTCAGAATCCACTTTTCTCTTAGCCATTGTGAGGGGCTTCATAATAAGTTTACAATAGGGTTAAATATATCAACAGAAGCTCGACTTCATTGACGCTGGAATGTTCTCAAGTAGTTTATTCCACCACCTTGGTGCCAGAACAGAGAAGAGCCTTGAAGTATACTTAAGGCCTGAGGATCTCAGACAGTGTCTGTGCCTGTAAGAGGTGACTACAGAGATGGGTTTAAGAGACATGACTGATCTTCCAATTTGAGATCAATGTATGAATTTTAAGAACACATAAGAACAATACATGTACTAATAAATAAACACTAAGCATTACTGGCCTTAGGAGGGTTATCAACAACTGTTACAGACAGTAGCAGTGCACCTTCAAGTCAAGAAGCTTTTATTGTAATTTTGACCATATATACAGTGCCCTCCACAATTTTTGGCACCCCTGTTTAAGATGTGGTCGTGGACTTCTAAAAATTCTCCTTTTTTTAAAAACATAGAACCCAAATGCAAAAAAAGAGAAAAATCCAACCTTTCATTTAAGTACATTACTTTGGTAGTAAAAAAAATCATACATTTAGAAAAAAAAGAAAACTTGAAATCATGTGTCCCACAATTATTGGCACCCCTAACAATTCCTCTGAAATTCTTTCTGTAGTTGTTAAGGTTGGTCAGGGTGTCTAGGGACTTTTAATTAGTAATTCATGATTTCCTGTTTCCCTGGGGTATAAATATGACGTGACACAGAGGCCTAATTCTCTTACCCATTTGTCAACATGGCAAAGACAAGAGAACACACCATTCAAGTAAGGCAGATGTGTGTCGACCTTCATAAGTCAGGCAATGGCTACAAGAAAATAGCCACTCGCCTTAACTTGCCGGTATCTACAGTCAGAGGAATCATTAAGAAGTTTAAAACAACTGGAACAGTGACAAACAAGGCTGGAAGAGGTCCCAAGTTTATCTTGCCACAACGCACAGTGAGGAGGATGGTAAGAGAAGTAAAAACATTTCCCAAGCTCACCGTCACAGAATTGCATCAAAGAGTGGCGTCTTGGGGTCACAGAGTCTCCAAAACAACCATCAGACGCTTTCTACATGCCAACAAGCTGTTTGGGAGGCATGAAAGGAAAAAGCCTTTTTTCACTAACACTCACAAACGTAAACGTCTGGAGTTTGCTAAGAGGTACTGGGACTTTAACTGGGATCGTGTGCTTTTGTCAGATTGAGCTTTTTGGCAACAAACACTCTAAGTGGGTCTGGCGTAAAACAAAAGATGAGTATGCCGAAAAGCACCTCATGCCCACCATGAAGTATGGTGGAGGATCTGTGATGGTGTGGGCCTGTTTCTCTTCCAAAGGCCTTATGAACGCTTTTAAGTACCAGGATATTTTAAATAAAAACCTGATGGCCTCTGCCAGAAAGCTGAAGATGGGTCGTCATTGGGTCTTTCAGCAGGATAATGATCCAAAACATGTGGCAAAATCTACACAAAAGTGGTTCAGCAGTCATGAACTCAAGGTCCTCCCATGGCCATCTCAGTCCCCAGACCTCAACCCAATCGAAAACCTGTGGGGCGAGCTAAAGAGAAGAGTGCATAAGAGAGGACCCAGGACACTGGATGATCCAGAAAGATTGTGCAAAGAAGGATGGTCAAAAATCCCTCTCTCTGTGTTCTCCAGTCTTGTGAAATGTTATAGAAGGAGATTAAGTGCTGTCTTGTTGGCAAAAGGAGGTTGTACAAAGTATTAACATCAGGGGTGCCAATAATTGTGGCATACATGATTTCAAGTTTTTCTTTTTTTTTCTAAATGTTTGATTTTTTTACCACCAAAGTTATGTACTTAAATAAAAGGTTGGATTTTTCTCTTTTTTTGCATTTGGGTTCTATGTTGTCTAAAAAAAAAGGAGAATTTTTGGAAGTCCAAAAATAAAGTGCAAACAGTGCAAAAATACTACACAAGGCAGTGCAAGACAATACACATAACACAAAATAGCTCCGCCATTTAACCTGTAGTAAAGAGATAAAGTGAACAGTACTCAATATAAGTGAGTAAGCACTGCCCACAAAAAAAAATAAAACAGTGCTTAACAGGAAGTGAGACAGCACATGA
This sequence comes from Silurus asotus, assembly GCA_024362625.1. Taxonomy (NCBI): domain Eukaryota; kingdom Metazoa; phylum Chordata; class Actinopteri; order Siluriformes; family Siluridae; genus Silurus; species Silurus asotus. The sequence goes on from MU551524.1 coordinate 108,579, forward strand.
CCTGCTTGTCAATCCACTGACCTCAGATCAGTTTTCAAATCATAACTTCCTATTTACCAGCATTATTAGAAAACATGTAGACTGGTTTCAGATCAAGACAACTTTAGCCTACAGAAACTGTAACACTTCCTTACATATCAAATTGATATGCTTACTATCTGTAGATGAACTGAGTCAGATGAACAGGTGCCACATTCTTTGGGACAGTGCACTTTAGCTTTATCCACTTTATTTAAAAGTGCATGTTTAGGCAGATCTACAGAAAGCATCAGTGACAGATTTCATTAAAATTTTGAAAAATTACTAAAGCGCTTCTAGCCTTTACTGCCACCAACAGCAAACATTAATAAACCACTAGATCTTAGACACTGATCAAGTCAGGAAGTGTTTTTGGTCTCGTGGACTGTCTGTGTAGTTTTGCATGAACAGTCTAAACCCAGCTGCAGCAGGATCACAATGTGGAACTTTCATAAATATGGTGTTTTTGGAGCACTAATGTTTGTGACACTTTATGGTATGTACATTTTTGATGCAGTTTGAGACTAAATGTTTGAATAATTTACAAGTCAGAGTCAAATAATTTTCTGTTTTACATTGGCTGTAGTATGATTTTAACCTGACATGAACTCTGTATTGGGATAAAGTAACCCACCTACTTTCGTATTTATTTTGTACTATGAAGTAAATGAAGTATACAAAAGGAGGACATGTTATTACTTATTCTAGAAAGTGCTGCTAAGTCATTCTATTTTATATCAACACAGGAATTGCTTTTTAAAGAACAGAAAATGTTTTATGTTTAAGAAACGCCGCAGCCTTTCAGCACATTTTCATTGACATAAGACTAAAATTTAACTAGAAATTGTTTGGCTGAAACAACTTTTTGGGACCGAATAACAGCTGTAAAATACAAGTACTTGTTTATGTTATTAATTGTTGGCAATATGAGTATATATATATATATATATATATAGAATAAAAAGATATAAACTAAAACAGAAATTAAATATCAAAGTTAATGACAAGGAAAATATTCCTCAGCAGATCTTGAGTAAGTAAAACACCCTCAGATGAACAACAACATAACAGGTATAACTGTATTGTCATTGTTTATTTTACAAATAATTAAAGCCAAACTGCAGAAACCATGTTTAAAATCTAAGTACACCAATCTCCTATCAGATTGGAGGAATTTTGTCTGACTCTTCTTTACATCATTGCTTTGGTTCATTAAGGATTGCAGGCTTTTGTTTATCCACAGTTTAAAATCCCACCACAATATTTCAACTGGTTTGAGATCTGTATTGGTAATGGTTTTAGCTGTCCGACAGATGACCACACATTTTAAAATATTTTGATATATCACTCCTGCACCACTGTGCTTGACAAATAGTCTGTCCTGCTTGGCCTTGTTTGTTTTTTGCCAAATGTGGTGCTGTGCATTATGGCCAAACACCTCCAGTTTGGTTTCTATTCTATTCTATTCTATTGTTTGTTCAAAAAACATTGTGGCAGAAGTTATACGGTTTGTCCAGATTTAACTTTGCAAACCTAAGCATACTGCCATGATCTGTTTTGAGAGAAGAGGCTTTTTTTAATGCAACGCTACCAAACAATCCATACATATTTTTATTTTTATTGTACTGTTATGAACATTCACAAGTAACATGCTCACCGAGGCCTATGGTGTCTAAGATGTAAATCTTAGGCTATTTGCAAATTCTATGAGCATTATACAGTCTTTGCTGGGAGATCAAATCCAGAGAAAGTTGGCAAATGTCTGGAATGTTTTCAACATGTGAAAACATTTTCCTCACTGTAGAATCATTAACTTCAAACTATCCGGAAATGGTGAACAGTTCATAGTAAAGGAGAGTGTGTTAGAGAAGAAAAAAAAAAGAGTGCAGACAGGGTGGAGTGGGTGGAGAAGAGTGGCAGGAGTGATTTGTGAAGGGTATCTGCAAGAGTGAAAGGGAAAGTTTATAGGACTGTGGTGAGACCTGCGATGATGTATGGATTAGAGACAGTGGCATTGAGTTAAAGACAGGAGGTGGAGCTGGAGGTAGCAGAGCTGAAGATGCTAAGATTTTCAAGATGGACAGGATTAGACATGTAGGACGTTTTAGAGACAAGGTGAGGGAGGCAAGATTGAGATGGTTTGGACATGTGCAGAGGAGAGACTTATGTATAGTGGTAGGAGAATGCTGAGGATGGAGACACTAGGAAGGAGGAAAAGAGGAAGACCAAAAAGGAGGTTTATGGATGTGGATAAGGAAGACATGCAGGTAGTTGGTTTAAAAAAGGCAGATGTAGAGGACAGAGTAGTATTGAGAGGTATGATCCGCTGTGGCAACCCCTAATTGGAACAGCCGAGAGGCAAAGAAGAAGAAGATCTAAGGTTATATTTAGGACCCTCTAAATACCAAATGATTTTTATTATGTCCTGGTACTAAAAACAATAAATAACAGAATGAACTTTAAGTAATTTGTAGCTTTTTTTTTTGTTTTTCCCTGCTGCAGGTATGTGTGCTGTTTTAGCTGATACAAACACAGTGATGGTGCTTAAACGTGGGAGCTCCCTGAATCTAACACTCACATATCCACAGAATTCAGTGTTATTTGTTCAATGGTACTTTAATGAAGAAAGGTTTGCTGGATATTCTCGAAGCAGTAATTACACACTTCAGGGATCTCAATTCAGGGGAAGAGTAAAAGGTTTTCATGACATTGTTGGAGTAACTTTACAAGATCTTCAACTCCAAGATTTTGGAACATTCACAACTGTTGCAATTGGACCCAAAGGACAGTATCCAACACAAAAAATACAAGTTTATATTCAAAGTAAGTTTACATTTGCTGAAGAATTGAACTAGTAAATGCATCTATTTCAGTAGTTATTATAGTATAATGATATTTTAATTTCTGCTCGTTAATATTTGTGTTTTACTAAAGGACTGCATAAAAAATAAGAGAACAGTAATTTAGATAGATAGATAGATAGATAGATAGATAGATAGATAGATAGATAGATAGATAGATAGATAGATAGATAGATATTTAGTTTTTTTTTATTATAATTTCAGACCCAATAACAGCTGTCCAGATTATAAAGACTCAGACTTGGCCGGTGTCCACAAACAGCTGTGATGTTGATGTGAAGTGTGGAGCGTTTGGAGCTGAGAGTGTCTTCTACCTGTGGAGCGGTTTTAAGACTGCAAGTGGATCTATACTGCAATTCAGTCTCTCACCAGCAGAAGGAGCTGTTACACTGAACTGCACTGCATCTAACAACGTCAGCTCCAGTACTGCTACAGAGACTCTGAGCTGTAACACCAAAACAGGTACAATTACACTTTTTCTATAATAACAAAAACTTTCCAGAAATGTCTGAACACTGCATCAGGCTGTTGTTATTGTTGATCTCTCTGTGTGTGTGTGTGTGTGTGTGTGTGTGTGTGTGTGTGTGTGTGTGTGTGTGTGTGTGTGTGTGTGAAGTTTCATTGTCAGTGCTCCAAATGGTTAGTAGTCTAGTAGCAGCTTCTCCATATCTGCTGGTAACCATCATTCTATGGGTAAAATGTTACAAAGCTCAGGGTAAGAACATCAGTATAATAAATAGTCCATAACACAATACTATTTAAATGTATAATATGTATTTATGGTTTGTTCAATTGTTTATTTATTTTACAGGTCAGCGTAATGACCAATATGCCATGACAGTCATTGAAGAATAAGGACTCTGCTCTGTAAGATAAGTCGAACTTCACAGCTGAAAAATAAAACAAATATTATCTATATAATTTGAAATGGCTTGTACTTAATTTTTATAACACTTTTCATTAGTCAAATGTCATTGTAGCGTCTGGCACGTGTCATTTAGACTTCATGTTTTTCCTTTTCCTTTTAACACTTGACATCTGCTTTTCAATCAAAGGATGATCCTCCCCCCCAGGAAAGACTGAAGACACAAGCCAGTCTCTATACCTTACACACACACACACACACACACACACACACACACACACACACACACACACACACACCACCCCGAAAGCCAGATAACCGCCTGGCATCTCTGGTTGAATTCACAGGGACCCTCAAACCATAAAACAATTTACTTTCTGAACTCAGCCCCAGTACATCTGTTTGTGACACACACACACACACACACACACACACACACACCCCAAAAGGGAGCATTCTTTTATTAATTAACTAATAAATAGAATGTCCCACTTCACATGACACAAACATACATCTTGGTTGTATCTTCTACTATAAATAAAGCAAGTGTTTAACTCTAAGTCAATAATAGTTACACTTTAAAAGGTTTAGTAATATACCTCTGTTTTAATGTGCCTCTTCTTTTTAATTTCAAAGTTGATTTAAAATTATCTTTTCTTTATTCTTTCTTTCCTAACAAGGGTGCATTTTATACACCAGAATCTAATGTTGTATTAACATAAGTTATACCTTAAATACTGGTCCCGGTACTTTGTACATCTGTTTTAATGCTGTCTTTTTTGTTAAGGCTTGATGTCAAAGTCGACATAAAATTATCTCCTCTTTATTTTCCTAACAAGGGTGCATTTTATATACCTGAATATAACATTGTTTTAACAAAGTTATACCTTAAGTACCGGTATGTTAATAGATTGTTCAATGTTAACTGGCATGTAATGTACCTCTGTTTAATGCTGTCCTTGTTTTCTATGTCTAATATCAAAACAATCACCAAAATTATCTGTTCCTAATTTTGCAAACAATGGTGCATTTTATTTGATCATGAAATGTACCATACTGTCTTGATACACTTTGGTTCTCCAAAGCGAGTATGGAAACCCGTATACCATGCCCACGAATGCATGAACAAAGGGAGTTTCTCCCTCCAAAATTGCAGGCCAAAGCATTGGCCATTCCCCCAACTACCAGTCAGTCAAGTAAAGCAAGCTTGCTCACTTGGCTCGGAAAGGCTCGGACCCCCGGGGCTTGAAGGCCCGGAGAGTCTGACACTTAGAACAGCCCAGCAGTGACTCTTTAGGACGAGATCTCAAATCCTTTTTAAAATCTTCCAGCAAGCTTTATCTTCAAGAAAGCAACTGCTCTGATCTTCAGGAGAACCTGGAAGAGCATCTGCCTCCATCCTAACTGACTCTTCAAAGATCTCATTGTTGCATCTGGACACTTTTGCAACAAGCCAATGCAAGTAACCGGTTTACCAACCAATTTAGATGCATATTTAAGTGCGAACCTCTTTATTGAATCTTAAAGTGAATTTAAACTTCTGTGGCGATTTCTTAGTTAGGATGTGATTCATTTTGAAGATCAGGCTTGCCATTTCTTTCCTTTCTTTCTCTCCTTTCTTCTTTTACTTTCTCTTCCTACTTTTCCAATGTTTAACTTTTTGTTTATTTTTATTTTTATTTTCTTTATTTATTTTTGTTTGTTTGTTTAGTTAGTTTTATGTTGTGTTTGTCCATCTATTAAACGGCATATTTTTCATGAGTGATTGTCTCTAAATGCCGCTCACATTTTAAGGTTCCTGCAACATTCGATCTGAACTACATGCTCTATTAACTGTACGGTATAAAGTAAAGGGGGGTTGCGTCTTTCTCGGCAAGGGAGATACCTCTTTTATAGAATTGATAAAAGATTATACTCGCCGGACGAACAGAACAAATAAGTGTAACATTAATTCCATTACCGTCAACTAATTTAAATATTTAGGAGTAACTATAACCCGTTATAATTACTTATAAATATTCCCTTTTCTTTGCAAGCTAAATTCGCTACATATAATAGTGGAGAATGCAGGCAAACTATATACTCATTTTATCTTTGTCAATGGTTTTTCCCTTTTCTCTACCATTCGCTACATCATATATACCATCACTCAGTTTTCACCACCATTTTATTCTTAAAATCTGTTTGTTTTGCTGTGCTTATATGTCAACATATTCTGAAAAATGTTTACTGCATCTAAAATTATAATGTGTTGTAATCACTCGTGAAATATGTAAAATATCCTAGGAGTTATGTGCCACATTCTAAAAAGAACAAGCAGGGGGATCATTATATTAACTTTAATTTCCCATGTCAATGGGCAGAATGTGATACTGATGAGTCAGTTCCCAGATGCTACCAGGATAATCCAATATGTTTCCCAATAAGACAAGGTATATATTTTAACTGCATTTATACAGCAGCTGTTTGTATGTAGATGTAAGTCTCTCTGGATAAGGGCACCTACCAAATGCCATAAATGTAAATGCAATTGTGATGATTGCTAAATTCTGGTTTTGTGTTATCTATGCTAAAAACTCCTACTTCTCACGATTCAAACTAAAAGCACTAAGAAGGGTGTGGATTTGTAGGAAATTAAAAAAGGAACTAAACTTGTTAGAAGGTCTTGTGTCATTTTCTGTGGTTCTATATGCAGCATAGTTGTGTCCATCTGTTAAACGGTTTCTTACAACATGAAAATATAGGTGTAATAGCATACTAAAATGCATTCATCAATTCATCAATAAACATCTGTTAATTGCACTTACATTTCTGTACATTCTGTTTGTTTCTTACATTCTGTAATTTGAAAAAGAACACATCGGTGCTCTGAACATTGTTTTTAAAATTGGATTTGCATATAAATATAAAACCTGTCTTTGTTTATGCTGCATGAATTGTACCCATGGAGTCTCACTCATTTCTTATCTGTTTACTCCTAAACCATGTATGAACTGCAAGCTGGTAAATCTACACTAAAAGTAAAAGTAAAACTAGAGCCATAACCAGTGGCTCATTCAAGCAAAACTAATTTTATTTACATTATGTATGGAAATCTCTGCTTGTTTTGCTTGCATAAAATTATCCTCCTATATTTGAAAGCATTTTAACTCATGCAACGTTGTATCAACTCATCATTATCATTAGCTTGCTTTCTATTTGTAGATGAATTGCGTTACTTGCATTCAAAAAGGAAGAAATGCTAGTGATGTAGAGAAGCGTTTACCCAACCCATTAGAAGAAACCAATCAAGCCATACAGGAGTTTACTTTATGCCCATAAAATAATCTAAAAGAGAAATAGAAACATGCCCCACTTCCCTTGAACCAGTGCACTTTAGCTTAATCCACATTATTTAAAAGTGCATGTAGTAGACCACGGTAAGCATCTGTGATGCATTTCATTAGAAGTAAGGAAAAGTACTAAACCTCTTTCTGAAAATGCATGACATAATATAGATATACTTTAAATATAGATACAATTTTTAATCTTTACTGCCACCCACAGCAAACATTTATAGACTAGAGATATCTGACACTGAGCAGATCACTTCCATTCGGCTATTGCAAATTTACTTTATGCACTTTATTTAAAAGTGCTTTATTTTGGAAGAACATCCGTGACACAGTACAAGAAATGAGAAAAACCTCTAAACCACTTTCTGACAACACACATGAAAATACTATCGATACATTTAGGCCTTTACTGCCACCCACAGCAACACACACACACACACACACACACACATTTTATATGTACATATAATCAACAAAATTTTTACTCTGTATGTTTTTTGCTGTACTGATTATCTGACTGTGTTTGGAGGTCACACAGGAGTTTTGTTCTGCTATCTACTGTGATAGCTCTCATTTGGAAATTGTACTGTCCAAACCACAGTCTTGATTATATGTCTGTGAACACAATTCCCTGAGATGTTTACTGCAGCCAAAATGATAATGTGTTGTAATAGACTTTAATAATAGGATTTTATTCAAATTATCTTAACATTTAAATAATCTGCATTGTTGCAAATGTAAAAGATAAAAACAATTTCTGAATGTAATCAATGTAATGATTTACTGCTGAGTCAGGCAGGCTTATATTCTCATTCCATTTTATTGTCACACAGTGAAACATTCCCCCAGGATTAAGTGCTACATAAGAAAGCATATATAACAAAAAATGACCCAAAAATGTAGAGTACTGCATAAAGTGCATGGGTGTGACATTTAGGGCAAAAACAAAAAAGACAGTGTGACAGTAGAACAGAGACACTGCAGCACTGACAGTACAGAATATTTGTGTAATTGTAAATGAAATGTCTATATAATAATAAATACAGTGCATGTAAACCCTGAATGGTTTTAGCAGCAATTTGTGCAAAAAGTTAATGTTAACAGTAAGAGTTTGTGTGTGTGTGTGTGTGTGTGTGTGTGTGTGTGTGTGTGTGTGTGTGTGTGAGGGAGCTTCCTTCCAAGTGGTCATTTTTCTGATTTTTAAGCTATTTTTAAAAATGTTTGTCAAAGACCATAATAAATATTTGCGCATTTACTGCATTTTATGTAACATATCATGGGTGAATTTATTTTTTATAGATGTTATATTATACTAAAGTTTCCAAATATAGAAAGGCATTATAAAAAGTTTAAATAGTAAATCTTTTTCTGTGGATCGATTTTAAAAAGTTAGAGCCTTGAATCTATGTTTCTAAACTATTTTGGACTGATGGAACTGTTGAACATTAAATGTGCTGTTCACTTTGTATTCAGTAAATGTAAAAATCTTCTGTAACAGTTTTATTGCATAAAATTGTCTGATGCTTTGTGTTTGTCCACTCTGCCCTAAAATCCTACATAACTGAGGGAACTCGGATTTTAATTATGTTCCACACGTAAAAAAGGATTGCATTCAGTACACGTGCACTGACCAAACCAAAACACCTGTACCATAAAGATGTCGGTACGAATATATGTACCGTTACACTTCTTATATAAATATTTATATATAATTTGTTTAGAAATGTTATTGGTGCCAGTCTGAATTTGCAAAGAATCACTGCTTTGATATTCGTTAGTATACATTATGTCAGTGTACTGTGATGATTGTTGGCACGATTGTAACCTTGTCTTTGGTTGTGATATTGTGTTGTGACAGCTTTGTTGTGTAGAACCAACATAGTATACACACGGTTCCATATAAGCAGCATATTTATATATAGTATCAATATCAAATTGAAAAAAAATGTGTTGTAGATACTCATAGCATTTTAGCACACACTGATTGTTATATTTTCCTCTGCTGCAGGTGTGTGTGTTTCTTTGGGTGACACAGTGATTATGCTCAAAGTTGGGAGCTCGTTGGATCTTCCGTTTAATAACCCAATAGAATCAGGGTTATCAGTTCAGTGGAAGTTCAATAGAAACACTTTTTGTGAATACAGTGTAGACCAAAATTTCACATTTCTAAAATCTCAGTTTAGTGGAAGATTAAAGGAGAACAATAATCCAGTTGGAGTAACTGTACAAGATCTTCAGCCCCAAGACTCTGGCACATTCTCAGTGGTTGCAGATAGCATTAAGAAACAGTATGAAACACAAATATTCAAAGTTTATGTTCAAAGTAAGTATTATTTAAAATTTGTAGAATTCAATACTTAAATATATTTATTGGGAATTGTTTAAACTTTCTTGAAGGCAACATGTTTATTATTTTGCATTGCCAAATTATAACCAAAGCTTTGTGAATACATTTGTTTCAGATGCTTTTTTAAAGTGTAAGTGTGTGTGTGTGTGTGTGTGTGTGTGTGTGTGTGTGTGTGTGATTTTTATTTTGTTTGTTTGTTTGTTTTTTTAAATGTACGAATAGGTCCCATAACCTCTGTACAGATTGAGAAGTCACAAACATGGCCGGTGTCCACAAACAGCTGTGATGTTGATGTGAAGTGTGCAGCGCTCGGAGCTGAAAATGTCTTCTACCTATGGAGTGGATATAAAACAGCGCGTGGAGCTCAGCTGCAGTTCAGTCTCTCACCAGCAGAAGGAGCTGTTACACTGAACTGCACTGCAGCTAACAACGTCAGCTCCAGTTCTGCCTCAGAGACACTGAGCTGTGAGCAGACCAGAACAAGTATATTTTACACTTACACGTACCTACTTTGTGTTCAGTGTGCTATAGCACTATGTAATCACTTACAACTATAGGCTTGCTAGTGTTTGTGTGTGTCATATACATAAAAAATGCTGCTTCATACTACTAACAATGGTTTAGTAATGGCATTTTATTCATAGATACAAATTTCCCTCTTTTTTCGTGTCACCGAGGACGACTTTTTATGTCATGTATTCCAATAGAAAGTATTTTTGGTGTTTCCCCCATTTTTTCTTTCTTCCACTAGACACAACACAGACGTTGTATTGTTTTTTTCTTGTTTGTTATTGATTATTTTTTATCTTCAAACACTATTACTTTTACATTCAAGCATGAGATTTTGTCCTTGTTTTTTTTTGCTTTATATTCTGTAAACTACTCGCTATTAAAAACCATCACTGGTTTCTTCCAGTCAAATCACAGTAAATATATTCTCGTGGTTAATTAAGGAGACTGCATTAATTAGTGACACACACATTTATTAAAGTATAACCCTTACCTTACATTCTCTGCCTTTTTCTCTGATAAAAAAAAAAATGTTCAAAAAATGAACTTTGGCATCTGTCAGCATTACCCATCCTCTGTCTCTTTTGCTATGGAGACGGACAAGACGCAGTCGTGCTGAGTGACACAAACCTAAAATCTGTTATTTCACTTGCATATGAGAGAAAATGAAGTGTAAATCTGAGTCAGAATGCAATTAGAATATTTAAGTATTTTCTTGAAAAAAAAAAAAAACACATACAGAGACATAAATAAACGAATTGATCACCTGTTCCTAGTTAATCCTATTATTATAGATCCACTGTGGAATTATTTAATATATTTGTTGAATCTTGTATTTCAGTGGCATCTTAGCCTAGTATTATTGTCATGACAATTAGTGTAATAAAATAACCTTAAACTAATCTTTCTCTTTCTAAAAATATAAAACTAATTGAAGACTAGTTTTATGCAACACTTTTCAGACAAATCCATTCTTCCTGCCATTAAATAAAAAA